>CAIGRS010137828.1:0-12300 GCA_903798395.1 Fraxinus floribunda
TTTATATTTGTTTGTTGTTCTACTATTTAGTGTTAAGCTAGCAATACGTTGCATAATGCACGTTGGATTTTACATTTACGTTGATCTTGGGGGCCCAATTTTGGGAGTTCTCCTCGGGCCCCGAAAATCACAGGACCGGCCCTGCATGGAAGTAACTCCACCTGCATCAAGAAAACCAAGAAACTTAAAGCAGAACCCTTCTTGATTAATCAAAACCATGAAAAAGAACTAGAAGGCTAATTTGTATACCTGATATACCAATATCATAACCAAAAATCAATCCTCCCATGGCTGCAGCCATTAATGTTATGACCACGTACCATGTGAGTTTTCCGAGGTACTTTGCAAGATCGTCACCCCGAACGCCTCGGCTAACAGCAATACCAACAACGCCCATATCTCCGAGTGCAGAACGCTGAAATTCAAAAAGAAGTAGAGATTAAAGAGATAGTATTGAGAACTCGAAACTGTATTGGTATATACAGAGATTTGAAGGATGAAAAAGGCTTACAGTTTGTTTAGAAGTCCCAAACAAATTTGCACTAGAATTCCTACAGGACAATTTATCCATATTTGACTAATACAAGTCCTGGAATAACAGAAATTCTGAATCCTGGTCCAACGGGGATTTAGCCATTGATCTTATGTTGTAAACCAAGAAAGTTTGTGTTTCCATAAAATTTGAACTAATGTATCTAATGTAAATCATTAATTTCTTTTCAATTTATTTCGGAAATGTGTATTTATAGCTCTTAATTAATTAATTACTGATATTATAGTGAATATCTTGTATTTTTCTAAATAAATAAATTAAAATTTAATACAGCTCATCACAGGAATGATTCGTTCAGCTGTGAACAACACGCGTGATTGAATTTGGGTAGCCTAATATGTATTGTACTTTTCACTGTTACTGTAGAAAATATTTTTACCTTTCATTTTTTAGTATTTTCACCCTTATTTCCACATTTCATTGCGTAAAATGTCATTTTCATCCACGTTTTTCAATTAAAAATTGTGAAATGACGAATATATCATTCTTTTAAAATAAATATAAATTAATTAATTGCAACCATAATCCCATTTTTTTAAAAACTCAAATGAGTCCTAAATAAATTATTAAAAGAGTAATTAACACATAATGTCTCTATATTTTATTGTTATTGTGAAAAACGTCTGTACCTTTTATTTATTATTTTTTTTGGGCATTTTCACCCTTAACTACACCTTTAATTGCACAAACCATCATTTCTATCCATTTCCATCCAATTTCTCAATAAAAAGATGTTAAATGATTAATATACCCTCATATTTAAATAAAAAAAATTATTTGGAGCTTGTTTGCACTTTTTAAAAAAATTTGGAACTATGATTGCAATTAATTATTTAGCTTTTTTATTTAATTAGGAGGGTATATTCGTCATTTCACATCTTTTTATTAAGAAATTGGATGAAAATATATATAAATGATGGTTTGCGTAATTAAAAGTGAAATTAAGGGTGAAATGCCAAAAAATGAAAAATATGGACGTTATGTACTAATTACCCTTTTAATAATTTATTTGGTACTCATTTGCACTTTCTAAAAAATTTAGGATTATGGTCGCAATTAGTTTTTTTTCTTCCCCTTTTTTAATTTAAAGAGAATGGTATATTCGTCATTTCACAATTTTAATTGGAAAAATGGATGAAAATCAAATTGGGTAAAATTATTCATACACGAGGGTTTACACCCTTGTTTACACTCCCCTCACATGAGGGGAGGGCCCACGATGAATAAAATAATTGTGACCCCCCTATTGTAGGGGGGGTAGGGCCGGGTAAAAAGGGGTGTAAACCCCCATGTACGAATAGCAAGGTCCAATCAAATTTTACGCAATGAAATGTGGAAAAAATGGTGAAAATACCAAAAAATGAAAGGTAATATCGTTTTCCACAATAATAATAAAAGGTATGAACGTTATATGCTAATTACCCAATAATGTTATAGGTGTATTTAGAAAAAAAAATTGCACATGTATTAGGTCACTCTAATATTTCCTTTGTGATAGAGAGAAAATAGAGACGTGTGGGTCTAAAAAGACATCGTAATTCTCTTTTTAAATATAGTGCATTTTTGGAGTGGCACCAAAATGGACGTAGCTCTCACATTGAAAAGTAAATCACCTTAAATCATTTGTTTTTATACTTTTTGTTTGTATTTCGCATTATAAATACTACGTAATACGATCTATTCGTTAAATTCATCACACGTGTCATTGATTAAGACATAGATATTGCTAGTGTCGGCCTTTCTAAGGTAGTGCCATAGACGGTTATAAGGAAAATACTTATTGTAATGTACATCATCATTTACATATTCTTTTACAGATATATGAGACATCAAAAATAAAGTGGTAGTGCAACCGTAGGTATAAATTAATGTACACATTCTTACGAAGTCTATTCCATCAAATAACGAATTCGGCTTTTAGGAGTTCATTAAAAATAAATAAAATTTCTTCAATTCCTAGTACTTTTAACTTTTTAGTAAAATACGTAAATCAACAGAGTCCACTAATTTTCATTATTTTTCTTTTTGGGTGAGATATTTTTGACATAGGTTTTACTTAGTTGGCACTTCCCATCCTCATTCTAATACTTGAATTGTCCATCTATTTTCTTTGTAAAAATAATTTTCTCATTCCTCGTGTATTTTTCATTAAATACCATTGCAATTCAGCTCTACTTTCTAAAAATGCGTCTTAAGAACATAAGGGCCCATTTTCTTTACCGTTTTTAAGTCGTTTTCTGTTTTCGATTTTTCAAAATAGTGAAAATGCATTCTTTTTCCTATTTTCGAAAACGCGTTTTTGAAAAAAAAAAAAAAAAAAATTGTACTGAAAACACAAAACGTCATTTTTTTTTACAAAAAAAAAAATTGTACTGAAAACACAAAACGTCATTTTTTTTACGTTTTGGACGTTATCAGTACAAAACACCCAAAAATTGGAGCACACGGAAAACGCTCAAAACCATCTCTTCCTTCTCTCTTCTTCCAATCCCGTCTCTTCCTTCTCTTTTCTCGATGTCGACGACCCACTCAAATACTGCAATCGGCAACGAAGGAGATACACCAGTGACGACACATGTGCAGCGTGGGGGGAGGCGACACTACTGTGAACGCAGCATCGCCACCCATTCATCACGACCCATTCGTCGCGATGCTGCTGTGGTTTGGGCCCGTCTCTGCCTTCTCTCTCTTCGATGTCGGTGACCCATTGAAGAGGTGACGTTGGCAGCGGCGACGACAATTTTTTGGTTTTTTTTTTTTATTTATCAATTGCTTATAAAAGATGCACAAACAGTGCAAGCAAATTGCGATGAATGGTGGGGTTTCTGGGTAAAAGGTGGGGATGGAATTTTTGTAATCAAATTCTAAGGTCGGTAATGGATTGTGGATTGTACTAATTTCATGATCATTTCTTGCAATTTTAGATGGCCTATAGACTTTACCATCTGGGCAACTTCTAGAGGATGTGGAATTATTGTTGATAGTGGAAATAATTGAGGTTGTTGCGACGGAGATGGAAGTAAGGTTTTGTATAGTGGGGGAAAGTTTCGATGTGCCACTGTGGATATGGACAAGGGGATGGAAGGAGCTAAAGGAGGACGATGAGGAGGAAAAACTGTAAGCAACAGTGATGTGGGATTCTTACTTGTGGGTTGAGACAAAGTTGCAGCTAGCTGAGGTCTTGAGTGGTGCAATCACATGTGCCAGTGTGGGTGGTGGTTGTGTTGATTTCGGTTGGCAGTAAATTGGTTGTCTTGACTGGTTGTGTTGATTGACAATGATAGTGGTGGTTGTGTTGAATTTGATGGTGGCGAGGGCAATGGTGGTTGTGTTGATTTTGGTTGGCAATGATAGTATTGTGGTAGTTTTTTTTGTAGAAAATATTATAAATAAATATTCTCAAAATTTTCAAGTAAACGCGTTTTTCATTTTTATGTTTTAAAAAACAATTTTTCAAAATGTCAAGAAGAACGCATTTCAACAATTTTAAAATTGACACTCAAAACTCAAAATGAATTTAAAACTCAAAATGAATTTAAAACTCAAAACAGAAAATTGAAATACGAAGAGAACAGTTCCTATTTCGGGGAATAATTTTGATAAATAAATAAAGATAAAGAAACCCATTTTTTCTCCCTTGCCTTATATTTTATTTGTACATGTTTTCGATTTTAAGCCCCCGTTTGGTACACATTAAAATTTTCATTCACATTCTTCTACTCATTTTCAACCACATATTCTTCAATAAAATAATATTTTTCATCACATCAATAACTTTTCCTTCTTTTTTAATCACACATTATCCATCAATCTACTATTCCAGAATACATTCTTCCAAAATAATGTGGCTCAAACACACCCTAATTAAANCATGTTTGAGCCACATTAAAATTTTCATTCTCATTCTTCTACTACACATTCTTTAATAAAATAATATTTTTCATCACATCAATAACTTTTCCTTCTTTTTTAATCACACATTATCCATCAATCTACTATTCCAGAATACATTCTTCCAAAATAATGTGGCTCAAACACACCCTAATTAAAAATAAGAGTATAATTGTCTTTCCCAATAAAAATGAACTTTTTAACTATCGACTACTAAGGACTAACTAGTTACAGACTTAAACGGTGGGACTGACTCATGCAAAACTTGGGTAAGTTCACTCGTATTCATATATAGGTCGGAAACATATGCTACAATTTTTCTTTCTATAAAATTATCGCAATTGACATCAACATTTTGATATTTCAATGTAAATAAGTCATATTAAGGCCCTTTTTGGTAACCAACTCTTTTTTCTCGTACTCATTTTCAACAACATATTCTCATAATAAAATATTCTTCACGTGAACCCAAAACTCTTTCCTACTTTTTAACCACACATTCTCCAAAAAATTACTATTCAAAAACTCATTCTTCCGAAAAAAAAAAGGCTGTCAAAGGCCTAAACTTGTAGGCTTCAAAGGTCACATACCCAAGAGCATACAAAGTTACGAACTTCAATTCAAATTCAAATACAAATGAGCAAATTATGGTCTATTGCATTGTCCTCGATGCCAAACAAAGTGTTCAATTAATGTTATCATCCCTCTCAAGTTCCATTCCTTCTCTATTCTTAGGTATTAGTTTTCATCTCAAAAATTTCACTTACGCGCAGAACAGTAGATCTTCACAGCAATGCTTCGGATTCATGAGCCCGCCATTCGACTATTGCCAGCGTATGGCGGCCACCACAAGCAACAAGTTTAGCACACCAATGTCCTTCAGTTTCGTTGCTACTGAGATCTTCGGGAGGTGGCAAGGTTATGGGAACTTCTGCTGGATGACCAGTAGTAACCTTACGTCCATATCCTAAACGTCCATGGTCTCCACGCCCAAACTGCCACAGGACGAATCATTATGTATTGAAAATCTCACACACAAATAAGATAAAGTCTTCCCACAAATAGGGAAGACAATATTTTGATATCTCCCAGGTTCCTCGGAAGAGTTTCAAAAATAATAATAAATACATATTTTCCATTATGTTTACTGTTTAGAGAGTTCAATTCATGAAATGATAGAGAATGCAAAGCACTCACTGAATACATGCGACCATCCTTCGTTAATGCAACAGAGTGAGTGCCCCCACAAGACACCTGCAAATTAGATAAGAACCTTAAATGATAAGACTTCCATGAGAAGCAAACGGAGGAAAAGAATGAACATTTGAAGTAACTATGTCAAATATATTTCGCACTTCAGCATTCAATCATGCAAAATGGTCCATTGAATAGAATTAAGTAACCAAATGGACAAATAATGACAAACTACAAAGTCCACTAGCCTGCTAACTTGAGAGCTAGAAGCAAACTTGAGGCACGAGGTGACAAGAGAAGAGAATATATTTAATCGAGAGAGAGAGAGAGATGTAATGGCACGGCATTGCTTTTCCCAGACATTTATGGCTCCACGTTGTAGCGATAGTAAAATGAATGGATATTTATGAAGTACACACACACCTGCACAATGTCTTCCCCAGCTAGAAGTTGAACCCTTTGAGGAACCATTTTGCTGCTCTTATCATCTCCAAATCCAAGTCTCCCATGCTCCCCTCTGCCCCAACCATATACCTATGCAACAGAGACATCATCAACAGATGACCTAATTTAGCAATAATTATACGATTCAATTACTACATGCATTCAGAACCTCCAGTAAACATAAAGCATAAATAGAGAACTCCAGTGATATGAATAACATACAAACAAGTAACAGACTGATTGCAAACAACCCCAGCAAAGGTTGAGGAATTCCTTAACTGAAAGACTGAGTAAAGAGGGCATATCCCAGTAAAAAATAACAAATCTTAAGAACCATTTGGGAGCATCTTTGGACCCACAAACTGAAGTCTGATGAAGTATTTTACCCAATTTTTAATAACTTAAGACCAACAACTCTGCCTCTCGTTGAAGCATTTTACTCCAATGCCTAAAGAGTCATGGATTAAATGCAAGTGACTATCAAACAGGCAGAAAGATTTGAAGATCTTCGATATTTTCAAAGTTCATAAAAAATTTCAGACCTCAAAGCTTTCACTCCCCCAAAAAAAATATAATACACACACACAGAGTATTGTTCCATTTCTATGATGCACCAACACGGACACGTGTGCTCCGACACGGTTTTTTAAAAAAGTACAAACACGACACGTTGATTAAATTCTTAAAAATTCTTTATTTATATATAATATAAATTTAGTTTTATACTTGTTATTAATTTTTCTTGTTGAAATCTTTTAAACATGAGTACATATTTATTGTTTGTTAATAACTTTGAATGAACAATATATAATATTTCTAATATAAAAAGAAAAATGATTACGTTAGAGTGTCCGCAAAATGTCGGTATCGATTCGTGTTCGACCTACCCTAATTGAAATGTGTGAGCTACGGAGATTCCATTGAATACACTACCAAAGCAATTTTTCTTCTATTTTTCTTTTTGTATTTTTGCTAGCATACATGAGACCGTATGTCCGTGGATGTTGGGAGGATCACTCATGAAAATCGATGGCATATTGGAGAACACCGTATCAATTAGTGCTCAATGCTCACAAAATGGTCATGTAAAGTAATTAATAAATTGCTGATCACATATTTTTCTTCGAAGCACATGAATCTGAAAGACAAATTACAGTGCCTAGCTGAAATTTTGTGATGAAATGAAGCCAAATCATCACACAACATTTTAGGTGATTAACTCGACGACTGGAGATGGGATATGGTTAAATTCGGCCTCTACTCTGATTCCCAACTTTTAATATTAGTTCTACAATGGTAACTACCTTTTCTTCCTGCTCAAAATAACACAAGTCCATGAATAAGTACAAAAGAGAGCATAGAAGAAAAAAGAATCAAAGATACCTCCCCATCATCTGTCAATGCAGTAGAATGCCATCCTCCAGCAGCAATATCTACCTGGAAAACCATGCATGGTCTCTTATGTTATCCATTGTTAAAAGTATACACAGAAATCAGTTTCTAAATGCAGATTGGATAGAAATATCTGAACATTTTTTTCCTTTTACTTCTGTTAGTTAAAACATTGAAGAAACGAACAGAAGAATCATTTTGAATTCCTATCAGAAATTATGATGAGTTACAAGTTTTAATGGATACAGGATTCTGCGGCTACCAAATGATCTATTAACAGTTGAACTGTTGGAAACATAGTTGATGACTTTTTCCTTTTATAATAGAACTTTGCATAACTGTTTCTTGATATGCCATAATTCATTGCATTTAGCATTAACGTTACACCTCAAATAGTATTTTAGATGCTCTCCAATCATATATCTTGCTCATAATCCACCAAATTCATATCATTTCCTGGATTTAAATAAACTGCAATCACTTCATTGGAGAATTTTGGTGCTTCCATGATGCACTTTTAAATTGAAAAAAAGTTCTAACTTCTTCCCTCCAGAAGTGTTATGTGATTGCACATAAGCACAGAAGCTACAGACACCAACAAAACTTAGCAAATATTATACATGATCAAAATTGATAGTTATCTGTTAAGATAAGGATCAACATTGACAAGAAACAGGAGAAGCGGCTATGAAGGAAGCCAATATTTAGGAGTTGTAACTTGGATAAGAAAAGAAAATTATGCTAAAGAAATAAAGGTAGAAAATATATTGTGTGTTTGTCTCCCATGATTATAGAAGAAATAGAGTAATGAATAGTATTTTTTGGAGAATGTGTGGTTGAAATTTAAAGTAACTTTATTGGTTTGTGTGTAGAATATTTTATTGGGTAAATGTTGTGGTGGAGAATCTTACTGTAGCAAACAATATTTTGGAATAATGGGAGACAACGGAGCCATAATGATTTCCGCAATATACATCACCCAATCAGAGAAAATAGTACAAACCAGAGTAAGTCCGGATAGTCCCTGGACAGGAATAGGTTGTGATCTTGGCTGGGTATCACCTGTTCCAAGTTGGCCGTACTCATTATTACCCCATGCCATTAGTACTCCATCGTCAAGGAGCGCTAAGTTGTGAAAAGCTCCAACTGTAATCGTCCTCACACTATCAAGGCCTTGTACTCGAACAGGGGTGGAAATCTGCTTTCTGTAAATAAGGTAACAAACATTTAAATAAGCCAATGTTGCAAGCTACTAAAGTTTATAAAGTATTTTAAAAGGCGATAACTTGCAGGGATACAAAAATAAAAACAACACTTAAAGACTTCAGTCCACGGGTGCATACATGTCTCCAGGAGGCCATGGTTGACCCCATGTCCATACATGTCCTTCCCGAGTAAGAACAACTGAGTGTGTGCCGCCAGCAGCTACCTGTATTGCAAGAAGAATATGGAACTTTACCAAAGTTTGGAAGCCCTTAATGTTGGTACATTCACGTTAGAATATTAACCGGGGTTGTTAAATGCATCACCAACAACTAGGCTTCCTGGTTGACCATAAGGAGCTTTAAACTAAGGGTATGTTTGAGCCACATTATTTTTGAAGAATGTATTTTGGAATAGTAGATTGATGGAGAATGTGTGGTTGAAAAAAAAAGAAAAGTTATTGATGTGATGAAAAATATTATTTTATTGCAGAATGTGTGATTGAAAATGGGTAGAAGAATGAGAAATTGGTGCACATTAAAATGAGAGAATGCATTTTTTTGAAGTAATGTGATGAGAAATATGTGGTTGAAAAAGAAGGAAAAGTTATTGATGTGATGAAAAATATTATTTTATTGAAAAATGTGTGGTTGAAAATGAGTGAAAGAATGAGAATTTTAGTGTGGCTCAAACAGGGCTTACCTTCATAATCAATAGAAGTAAGCGTTCACATTTCTAATCAATGTGCATCTACCATAATTCTCAGTTTTGTTAAGTGATGAACTTTTAATTAATTTTGTTAGTTCATTTTTTTTTTTTTTCCTCCACTGAACAAGCCAAGCCAAGAGGTATATGGACTCTAAAGATGCAGATAGTCATTTTAAATGAACCACATATTGATTTAAATCACCTGCCGAACCGATAATTTTGGCACACATCTTTGTGGTATGACAATATCCCTCCTAACAGGTTTACCCGTGTCAGCTTTGCGCTCAGGTTCTTCACCACACTGTCCATACTCATTTCCACCTGCACCAAAAGAAAAGTTGACATCCTTTAGAAAAATAAATAATCATTTCCACCATTATGTTCAATTTTGGATAAATTTCTATAATCTAACAAAAATCAAGTCCCAAAATCTCCACAAAGGTACAAAGATTAAACTTTGACACCCAAATATTCTTTAGATTTAATCATATTTTCCTTTTTTGCATTTTTCCTCAATAAGACAAATGAAAAAGGGTGGTTCATAGAACAAAGTAAACATACCCCAAGCATAAGCTTGGCCTTGATTATCAACAGCCAAGCAATGCCACCCACCAATCGCCGCCTGAAATTGATATACCCTTATTAAACTTAGCATCCAACTTTGTCTTTATTTAAATTTTTAAACACAAAAAAGGCCTCAAAACAATAAGAATACCTGAACAATTTTCACACTAGCAAGCGCCTTCACTTGACTAGGAATATTCTCAGTTTTCGTTTCCGGTGGGTGCCCCAGCGTCCCTCTTTGATTCCAACCCCAAGTAAACAACTAAATTCACAATTAAACAATCGAGAATCAATAAAACCCACAAAGAAACAAAACCCAAAAAAATAACTATCAATTTTATCAAACTCAAACCCCTAAAAATATACTGAAAAGTATATCAAAGTACTATAGTAGGAAAAACAGTTAACAGAGTAAAAAGTTTAGAAAAACCTTGCCGTCTTCACAAATTGCAAGAGAGTTGCGGCTACCGGCGACGACGGAGCTAACCTCATTTGACAAAAGAGATGTAATTGTGCAAACCCATTCTTTCTCTTCATTGTTTCCTATTCCTAACTGCCCATCTTCACCAGAACCCCTGAACAAGAAAACTACACTGTTAAAAACAAGTTGATTTTATAGAATAGCCGGTGTGTGCGCGTCAGTGTGTGCTGAGGTGGGGGTTGGGGTGACGGGTGGGTAAGGAATGAGGAGACCAGACCATGATATAACGGCGGTTTTCGAAGCCATTAATGCAGTCAGTATACTGCTAGTGCCGAGTATTTTGCTCCCTCGAGCAGAAATATATATTTTTATAGATGGTGAATCAAGAATGTGTAATTGAAGCTTCTAAAGGGAATTTTTTTCAGTTTTGATAGTGGATATCAAGAGTGCGTATCCGATTCGAAATTGCATCTTTGGATAAATTTTACCACTTTTTTAAGTTTTATATTTATTAATTATCGCACTCATATTTTCAACCTTATTTAATTGTAACACCTTGTTCACGACTAACTAAAATGGTCAGTGACAAGTTGAAATAACAAAGATGTGTTTCATAAACTATGAAATAAACGTTACTAAGCTATTCAGATTTCTAAAAGACGTAAATTAAAAGTTTCCTAACCTTCGAATAGCTAGTGTTGAACCAATAATCTTCACAAGCGATAGCAAATCTCGGCATATTCATATGCTTGAATGTGTCGCTAACTCAAAGTTTAAGATTCTTTTTCTATTGAGTAGGCAGAATAAGTAACTTGTACTTGTATTACTCTTCATGTGTTTTGTGAAAATTGCGATCATCTTGACCTATCGTGTGGCTAATTTATTTATTTTGAAAAAAAAAATTGATCAAGTTTACGATTTCAGTCCGATATCACGAGGTATATAACTTTAAATATCCATGATTTAAAAATATTAGACAATACATAGTAGATTTTGACATGAGTTTTACACTTACGATATGTTGAAGAGTCGAAGAACATGGTGGAATTTTTCTGCTTTTTTAAAATAGAGAAATTAGTGCCATTAGTAGGCATGACAACGAAGTTCAATTCATAAGACAGTAGCAGAGTGGAACAGTGGAGCAATGACAATGCGGGTATCCCTGATCTTCACGAGGACCCGATCTAAAAGTGGTGATAGGGGATGGAGATAAAATCCCTTCCTTGAGTCAAGTACGGGACAAGGAGGGGGAACATGATCTTGTCCCGTTAATAATTGCCAGTGGTGGCAATGGGTTGAGCCGAGCCGACTCGGCCCATATACATATGAACTCAGCTCGTCACGAGCCGAGCTTTGGCTCGCGAGCTCGTCCATTTTTTTTTAGAATAAGTCTTTTTAAAAAATATATATAAATAAATAAATAAACCATATTTTTTACGAGCCTCGGCTCATGGGCTTGTTGGCTCACCCACGAGCCGCTCGTCAAAACACTAGCGAGCCGGCCTGCTCAAAGACGAGCCCGAGCGACTCATGGCTCGTTTTTGACGAGCTGCTCGGTTCGGTTACCACCCCTAATATTTGCACTTTCTTTTATTCCACTACTTTATAATATATAATATATTAAATCATTTTTTGGACGATTCTAGTCCTACTATTATTCAATTATTTCAATAATACCTTACTTTTTATTTTTTAAAATGTATTTAATTTATTTCACTATTTTGTTACCATCAATATACATTTACATATGACATATTCATTTCATCTGTGTACTATTATTAATGTATGAGTTTTCTATTATTAATTCTCAATTAATTAACATTCATATGCATTTAATTAACATTCATATACATTTACATATGACAGATTCATTTCACATGTTTGCTTTCATTAATGTATGAATTCCGTATTATTAATTTTCAATTAATTA
>CAIGRS010137835.1:0-12785 GCA_903798395.1 Fraxinus floribunda
GAAGTGAAGTCGTAGAAAGAAAGGATCCCGAATCAAAAACTCTCAACAAGAGAATATATAATTTTCATTCCTTAGTTTAAATTTAAATCTTTCTTCAGTACTCGTGTGCTTGCGCCCCTTTTAGACATTTTGTCTACTTTCCAATTGTAAATATTCACTAGTAAATACATTCTTTTTTTGAACTTTGTCTCAAGAGGTTTGTTCCTTACACAATCGTCTGATCCTTTTCTTTAATTGTTGGCGGATTAAAGAAAAACACGCGAAACACTAAGATTTTTTTATTTAAGGATTTTTATTTTATAATTCTCTAAATAGCATTTTAATAATATACTTAGCAAATTCTTAATTTAAATATCTACAATAGAGTAATTGCTGATTTTTGAGAAATTTACAATAGTTATTTTTCAATAGCTTCAAATGCCCAACTACTCAAAAGCACATTGGCGCGCGCTGTATATAAAAACTAAATTAAATCTCAAATTTGTAAAAATTATATTTTAATATTTTTCACCTCATTGTATAACTATAATAAAATATTGACAAATCAACTTGCAATTCCGCGTGTCAATATTTATAAGGATTATTCTAGGTGTACAAAATGGCGTCCAAAATGGCCCAGTGGCGGCTCCCTATTGGAGGGGCGGCTGTGGGGCCAACCGCCCCTCCAATAAGGGGCCGCCACTTGGCCATTTTGGACACCATTTTGTATATCATTTTGTACATGTAGCAAGGTCCTATTTATAATTCAGAAATGAAAGGAAAATTTATCGAAATTCTTTTGAAGAATGACTAATACATAATACTACATAAAGCTGCATATATTTTCTCTTTAAACTTTGTTTCCAAGATATCGATAATACAACATTACTTGATCAAATCCATGCTAAAATCCCATAATTTTTTTGACAAATCTGTGTCTGCAGCCTTCAAGCTTGGTTTGGCCACATTATTGTCCGAAAAATATTCACCACTTATTCCCTTCACTTGTGGATGCAATGCCACATAACAGGTTGTCGATGCCCCCTTCAGACCAAATCAGATACAAATTCCAACAAGAAATGTTAGAATCATTTTTGTTTTTAGGACAATGTCATCAAGTATCTATGTTTTTCATAACAAATTCCTATGCAGAGTTGAAACGGTAATCGAGCATCTTCCCAAGGAGGATATTCAAGAAAACTCGAGAACAGCAGTAATTTTCAAGCTGTACTTTAAAAAAAAACGCACATGGTGAAAGGGAAATGTACCTGTGGAATGTTCTTAAACACGAATTTACCAACCGTACGTACAACACCTGCACCAAACAAGAAAGCACCAACCGAGTTAGATATGATTTGCGTGGAGCACATTAAGGCTGGACAAAATTCTCAAACCGAACTAAACGGTTCTTCTTAAGTTAAATACCCCAACGAGTATCTGAATCGAGACCGACGGGTTCGGTTCTCGATTTTAGACCAAGAGTCGAAGAATCGAATAAGAACTGAATCTCCTTAGTTTTTTTAATTTTTTATCTTAAATAAGTAAAATTATTTTATTTTTTCTAAATAAATTTGCTAACTAATTAATTTAGCCCAAACATAAAATATGATTTTACTATTTCTAGTTTTTAATCAGGTCCAACTTAATCAAATTAACCTAAGTTTTACCCAAATCTCTTCATCTATTGTAGTGTCATTTTTGCCATTCTATTATTGTGAACTTGTCATCTTCCTCTTCATGTGATTTTAATAGTAAAATATATGAAGAACTCAACAAAAAGAGACGCAAAAGATATCACGAGATTGGACTATGTTATTTTGTAAGAGTTAAAATTGAATATATTATAGTCGAATTAATATAGTATTGTAAATATATAAAAATTTAATTATCGTATGGAACCTGGGAACCGAATCGAACCAAACTGAACCGAATCCGAATGATTCCATAATTAAATTTGGATCTGTCGGTTCCATTTACTAAATATTCGAAAATTCGGGTTCGGTTCGGTTCGATTCTCTTTAAAATCGAACTGAATCGGACCATATCCAGCCATAACGCACATTAGCCGAAGATGTTTAGCTCTCTCCAGGTATATCAAGAATCCCATATATAGTGATACTCAGGACAATGGAGAACACGAGACGAACTTGTGCTTTCTCAAGAAAGCTTTGCAGTTTTCCTTTTCTTTCTATTTTTAAAAACTGTGTAACCACACGAGTTTAAGATACTTATAAGTAACATAACGCTTACTGTATCTACATTACCAATAAATTGATCTTTTCACTATCAGCATAAAATCCGACTTCTATTTGGCTCCCAAAACAAATGATTCCAAAAGAAGCAAAACTCCAAACACGCAAACAAAAGTTAATTGATAATTTTTTATCGAGACATTAAGTCAAATCATCTAAATATACCTTCGAAAACACCCAACTCACCTTCAAAAACACCAAGATAACGGAAAAGATTGGTTGTGATCGATCCAGGATGAAGTGAATTTGCAGTTATTTCTGCTCCATCTTCCTGTTATATGAAAAATTGGTTCCAATAACTAAGAATATACAATGTGTATGCTTTAAATGAGATTGGAATTTAGATGTGAGTGTGTTTTGTTTCTTTTTTCTTTTTCGCTTATTTTTATTTTTATTTTTGTTTTAGGATCATGGTCGGGGGAAGGGGCATGAATCTATGAGATAAAATCAATATAAGAAATTTTACGCTAACTTTACCAGCCCCAAAAACCTCTTGGGATCTTTCAATTTTATTAGGTTAGACTTCACAGTATTCAAATACAAGTGACAAACAAAAATAAAAATAAGGATCTTTTGTATTTCATCTAATATTGTTTAGCTTTTAAGAAAAATCTAATGACATTAGATATTTAGTTCCAAGATCAATGAAAACTTTCACCATATGGGATGAAGAATAATCTCCCAAATCAAAAAGTTAAGTTTTAACCGAATGCACAGCATTCAGCCATCGTTAGCCTATACACTCCAAGAAAGGTATCGAGTTTAAAGTTCATTACAATTATAAATGAATTTATTCTGATTCATAATCTTCCATAAAATTCCCAGATCGTTTCCCACAAAAATCCTACGATGGACAATGAATCTTGTACAGAATTGCACATTGAATTAAGTACCTTTAATCGTCTCGCCAGCTCTCTAGCATGGAGTATATTAGCAAGTTTTGACTGGCCATAAGCAGCCCAGTTGTTGTACCTGCATGTAGACAATCAAAATCACATATGAAAATATATCAACTTCCTTGAATTCATAACCTGATCCAAGAGATGAATTAGAAAAGGAGATAGAATCAAATACCCTTCTTTATCATTGAGCCTATTGAAACGAATCCCTTCGCTATACGTAAAGCGGTGTGCCACTGATGAAACATTCACAATTCTTCCTTCTCTCTTCGTTTTACGAGCTGTTTTTTTCATGGTTTCTACTAACAAATGCGTTAAAAGAAAATGACCTGCAAATCAGAAAGACAAGTGACTTCAAGGACACAACATAAAGTAGCAAGCACGGTTCAATTGGTGTTCAGTTTTAGAATCATTTGATCTTTTATCGACTCACAAGTAGAGTTCACCATTGCGCTCCACATTAACAGAATTTAAGCTGAAGTGGAATGATTACTTTCACGTAACATTTTTTTTTTTGCCAAATATATTGAAGTAATTTTAGATGAAGACCTAACTTTTTTAGAAGCAAGCCTTTAATTTTCGTTGGAAAAAGTACTTTTACTGCTCTTTTAGGCATCATCGGTAAAAGTTCAGTCTTCTACTTCCTGTGGCAGTAAATGATTTGTAAGCTCCACTGTTCCGACTTCCGAATAGTGAGACAGACTTTTCAAATTTTAATCAAAGTGATCATATTAGACATAACTCGTTCCTAATTGATATAATATAATGAATACAAAAGATATCTTACAAGCTTTTACTTCATGATATACAACTAGAGTATGCCTTCATCTCTAGAGTATTTATAATTTTGCACATTTAGATAGACAGGTGCAGACGGGAAAGAGCCAAATACCCAAGTGATTTGTAGCAAACTGCAGCTCGATGTTGTCTTTAGAGAGCGTGAACGGGGTTGCCATCACTCCTGCATTATTACTTTCGAAAGAGAAGAAAAAATCCACTCTTAAAAAACCCACAGTAAAATACAAGTGAACTGCAAATACAACACCCACAGACACTGTGTGACGGTGATGCGTGTGGATGACATCAAATTCATATTGGCTCATTTACTTACATTAAAAGGTTCAAAGGACGACCTGAGGAAGTAAATTCGGAAGCAAATTTTCGGACAGACGTCAATGAACTGAGATCTAACTCCATAGTATCAACTTTAGCAGATGGAATTTCCTCAAGTATTGCTTCTTTAACTTGTTTTCCAGCAGCCATATCCCTGACACCCATTGTAACATTCACACCGCGCAATGCAAGAACACGTGCAGTTTCTGAACCAATACCACTCGATGCCCCTGCAATTTTAGTTTCCACGAGCTAAACTCAAATGCAGGAAGAGAACATTACCATATGCTTGCATGAGAAACGTCTTCATCTTTTGATTACCAAAGAAATATTACAAATTAGGAATAGTCATTACTGATAAAGGAAGGCGAGACAGTTTTATTAGGGGCACAAAGCTTTCTGCTCTGAACATTGAAACTGGAGCATTTCTTCGTAATTCAGCATCTAGTTCTTGTCTGAAATTAGTGAGGGAGGCTTGGATGGTGGTTTGTGAAATCTAATAGCTTGCAGTTTAAATATTACAGGCTTTGATATCATATGAACACGAGAGATTCATTTTACATGTCAACCTTTTTAAAAGGAACAGCTCAAATCAGACGCATGTAGATTAATATGTTTATACTTATTTGATGTGCGATTCTACCTTAAGAAAATTCCGAAGTTTCTGAATTTTCCATCTTTGAACAAACTGTGTACACTGGAGATTTACAGAGCACGAGAATTTCATCCTGAAACTTGTATAGCCTTAATTTATGAGAGTACTTCCGACTTTGTTTATTATATAAAATGATACATAACAAAAATTCAAACTTAAGATCTATTGGTTTTAAGGCAATTTAATAATTTAAAAACAGAACCCAAAATTTCATCAAAATCAAAATTAACAACATTAATAAAGCATGGAAGAATTGATGAGCATAATAAAACCCCAGAATTCATAAAAAAAATGTTAAAATTGAAAAACAAAAAATTGGGACCTGTAACAATGGCAGTGAGCCCCGAGCCATCAATTCCATTGGTGACTTCTTCAGCAGTGGAAGAAGAAGAAAAACCAGATGGGCCTTTTCTCTTGAACAGCCACATTTTCTTGAAATTCTCACTTTCTCCGGCTACTGTGTTTCTCGATAGTGGAATTTTTGAGTTTTAACATTCAGAAAAGATGGATTGGATTGGTCGGGAAAATGTGGTCGAATGCTAATCGTCCAAGATTTAACTAAAAAATCTAAGATGGTCAGTTCAAACTCGAAAAAACGTACATTAACAAGTGGCTGTGCGTGCGTGCGCGCGCGTGCAGGAAAAAGTACTTGTGCTCTCTATCAAATCATCTTGTCTGCTTACTCGTTAACCACGAACGAGAGCATTTTGGCTAACCTTTGTTCCCAACCTTCTTGTTGTTTTCAAAATATATTTTCCTTTTTATTTTTAATCACATTCTAGTAAAACAATGTTACATGTAAATATAGAGTCTGTTTGGTACGGTTTAAAATCCAATTAAAATTGAAAATATGGCCGTTATTGGGTCCCACCCGTCTAATAAAAGTCAACAATAACGACTATATTTTCAATTTTAATCTGATTTTAATCTCTACCACACACCCTCTAAATCCTGGAACTGTTTGGTACGGCTTAAAATCCAATTAAAATTGAAAATATGGCCGTTATTGGGTCCCACCCATCTAATAAAAGTCAACAATAACGGCTATATTTTCAATTTTAATCTGATTTTAATCTCTACCACACACCCTCATAGATTTTTTCCTTATTTTTTAATTATACATTTTTCATCAATCTATTATTTTAAAAAATAAAATCGAAAGTGAGATAAATGTTGACAGAATTCATAACGACGTTGATGTGACAACGTATGATTAGCCTCTTTTTTTCTCTCTCCTCATTTTCCAATAATTTCATGTCATGTGTTGTTTATCAAAGAAATTTGTCAAAATTTTCTGTAGTTGTAGCATGATTGTTATTCCAAAATAAATTATTATAATAGAATGGGCTCAAATATGGTGTTAAAAAAATCAAATAAGTGAGCATATTTTAGGTGCCTTACCTTAAAGATAAGTTAAAATATGTAGCCTATTTTTAATGTGTTCATCTATTTTCAAAATAAGTCGACGTAATCTACACATTTCTAACTTATTCTTAAAATAAGTCATTCCAAACATGCTTTAAATTTTGTGTAACTCTAAGTCTCTAACGGGATTGAGACATGATGTGTGTGGATAATGAATATCAATTTGTTACTATTTGCACAATCCGAAAAAATGTCAATTTAAGAATAATCATGTACCGAAAGTAATGTTAATATGCTTTACCAAATCACTCATTTAATTGATATCATAACAAATCGGATTCCTACAAGCCAACGGTCGTGCGAGTCTGCGATGCATAAAATTAGGGTTGCATTGTCTTACCTAATTCCACAAGGTTTATTTCCCTATTTGACATGAACAGGTAAAGATAAAAGTAAATATTTCTTATCACTCTAACCAAATCCCTACTCTGTTTATCTCTATCACAATCAATTCTAAATATATTCCTTGTACAATTGTACGGTACAATAATCTTAGTGCCTCATGATTCTTGCTCAAATGTACAAGTATCGTACGGATAGACAATGACGTGACATGATGTTCAAATAAGGTCCGCAAATTTTTAAGGTCAAAGAAAAACACACCTTTTAGAACAAATTCCTACAACACAAAGTCGCGCCATTTTGTGAAACTAGATCACATACGTAAGACCTTTCCTCAATTTTATTATTTGATCTCTTCGTTATTTTTGTAGAATTATAAGACATTTTTATCATTTGAAAAAAAATCCAAATTTATTGTATATTTCATTGTTAAAATTAAATTTAACTATTGTGCATTTGAATAATTATTCCCCGTGCAATCGACAATCTAGGCTTGATTGTCCACTTTATTACTTGTACACGACACGTGCGTTTGCGGTACACGTTTTTTTTTAATTAACAATAGACCCATCATTTTTATAAGTTTAGTGACCAAAATTCGACCACCTCAAAGTTCAATGAGTAATTGAAGACATTTTTCAAAGTATAGTGAGTAATCAAAGACGTTTTCCAAAGTTTATGAACAATGAAAGACGCTTTCTTATATGAATTTGGTAACTGTGACGGGACACTACTGTGAATTTTGTTAGCCAGATCATCAATTTCATTAGAAGTTTGAACAGATGTTATGTCGTATTAACATCCAACGTCTTGATACGTTTAGTAGCCAAAACTCGACGTTATACAAATATAAGTTCAGCTATTGTTAGGACAATTAACTCCCTTTATGAGCTAAATAAAATGTATTTTAGATAGAGTAGACTGAAAAATAAAGCGCTAATACAAAAATAAGTACTACAAGGAACTAAACCAATTTTTGACTAAATGTATTAAGGATAAAATTAACAATTTTACTTGAAAGTTTGCACCACAAAGTTATATGAACTATCGTCTAGTAGATGTAGACCACACAATAGAAGAGTCAGAGAAGAAAGTACACATAGTTGAAGGATATAAATTCCTTTTCGAACATAAAACAACAGCAGTGGCAACTTCCTGTTGCCAAACAAAATTACTCGATTTTCTCTAATTGAAAAGTTCTCCGGCAACGTGTTTCATCATTCCTTTAATCTGCTTAAGGAAATTTAAGAAAATAAAATACAAAAGAAATTTAAATAATTC
This sequence comes from Fraxinus floribunda, assembly GCA_903798395.1. Classification (NCBI taxonomy): domain Eukaryota; kingdom Viridiplantae; phylum Streptophyta; class Magnoliopsida; order Lamiales; family Oleaceae; genus Fraxinus; species Fraxinus floribunda. The sequence continues at coordinate 7,947 of CAIGRS010137835.1, forward strand.
AAAGAGCAATATTAAACCAGATCAATAAAAAAAAAAGGTACCTGTTTTGCTGAAAGGCCAATGTTTTGTAAATCATCCAGCTGTGAAGTAAAACATTTTTCAAGTTAAAACACATGAACAAAATGCCTGAATTGCACAAAAAAGACCATTCATCTCAAACAAGTTATGAAACTAGTGGGAGAACGATGACTGGTCTTGCTCATATTCTGAGATAAATGAGATAAGCAGATTCAAACCCCTCATGTTCTGGTCTTGCTCATATTCTGAGCAAAAAACTTTATTTCTTATAAGGATTTAATCTTTTCGTGATTTCTAACTACAAGCACTTAGAAATATGAAAATGGTTATAGGATTAATCAACAGTAGTCGTAGTGTGAAAAAGAAATCTTACTTGCTTGAATGGTTCGGGAGTTTCTTCGCGGCGTTCAATAATGTATGTAGCTCTTTTCTCTCCGATGCCCTGTATAAATAAATACATCGTATGATACTACTTCATCTAATCTAAAGAAATCCAAGAAAATAATTTAAAACATCAAATATATGAACATACCTTCAGGCCTTTGAGCTCTTCCCTGTAAATTAGATTTTAAAAAAAAAAACCAAAAAATATGTTTATGAGTGACACAAAACGTTTGGTAATTCATGACAATAAGGTAACAAAGTAGATGCATGGTAAAACATCGTAGTCAAGAAATAACAGTAGCAAATTAACCTACACCCTAAACTAAAAATAAAGATTTGTTTTTCTAACTTTAGTTACAAGAACATTATTTGTCAACATATCAATCTTTAAAAGCATGTATGCTCTAATATCATATGTCATAACTAATTATCTTCGAATCCGTTTTCCATGTTCAATATTGCCTAATGGATGATGATTTGTTTCAAAATTCTAGTATAGAATTTGATTTTGACTTTTTTGAGAAGTGATTTTTTTGGAGAATGCGTAGTTAAAAGTAGGGAAAACTTAGGAGCCACGTGCAAAGTTATTTTATTGAGAGATTATAATGACTGGGTTGAAAATGAGTTGAGGAAAAGTGATTTTGAAAAAAAATCAAAATCAAACAAGGCTAACAGCTGAAATTGATTATAACACCTTCAGGTTTACTATTTTTATCTACTTTGATATTGGCAACTTGATAATTGGAGTGCATAAGTTGTTTCTAGTTCATATCATGACAGGTTGAGCCCTGAGGTTGACAATCATTAGCAAATAAGAACCCCGTGGTTTGCATTGGGTTCCATCACCGAACATTTGGGTCTAATTAGATTATATTATAATTGCTACCATATGAGTGTTGGAAAAATCAAGGTCTAGTTTTCTTAAATTTTACTAGGTTATGAATGCAGAACTCAAAAGGCGAAAATAATAACCTGGGAAAACGTATGGAAGATTTACTTACTTGTTAGCAGAATTCAAAAAATTAAGGTACTCTTGAACAAGAGAATGCTGCCATGGACAAGGTATACTTAATTAGCATTTAACCAACAATGAGTTGCATGGATATAAGGTATATAGTATCACGAAGACACAAACCTTCACTCCCAAGCTGCGATTGCTGAAAGTACCCTGAGGACTATGGTATCTCTCAACAAGACGTTCCATGACTGGGGTTTTGGGGTCTATCTGGCTGCTATATGGTGTAATTGCATTGTCTAAAAACTTAACCCTGGACGGAGTTGATGAACATAACGACCTTAGATTGTTTGATATTTCTCTTAGTCTTTCAGTAAGTGACAGGGCTCCATCTTCATTCTTCTTCAAAGGTACATTTTCCTTGCCCAAGTGACCTGAAGCATTGAATAATATGTAAGAGAAATGATAGAAAAATCAAAGCATTATTCCATATACTTATAGGTTTTGCATCAGCAGTAATACCAGGAGAAGCATCTACATTATCACTCCTGCTGTGTGATGAAACATCCTGAAAAATCAAAAGCATACAGATTATACATTTTAGTTCTTCATTAGCGTGCAATAGTAAAATTTCCAAACAAGACCAAACTTACAATATTGGCTATTTAAAGCAATAGTGTTAGTAGGGCAATCAATAGTCTACAAGTAAACTAAGTAATAATACCTTTTCAGCAAGAACAATAGCCATATCCTTTGGTGAAATTGGCAATGGAGTGCCCTGCAATTAATACACTGTTTGAGTGTGAAGTCCTTTAAATCTGTAGTAAATTTCAGAATCAATAATTCTTACATTTTCTTTTGGTTCCACAGCTAAATTAACATCTGAAATAGATTTATCCTGTTTTTGCAGCATCAAACAAATATTCTTAAGGATAATGACAGTATCAATCAAAATTCGTTGTTATCTGTTTTAAGCAAATGCATTACAAGAATTTTTTGATCTCGAAATACCTGTTCCAAGGAAAAGGGTGTAACATCTGAAGCAACAAGTGGGAGAAGCTTAGATTTCGTGGCTGAAGTATCTTCAGGTGGGGATCTCAACTGCATTATATTTGAAGTCTAGATGAGCTTGCTGCTAAATGGAATTAGTGCTTAGTAACTGTCGTTTTTTTTTTCTTTTAACCAAACCTGTTTACCAGTGTGGCCTAGGCACAGGTTTGGCTCAAACTAATAAACATGAATACCAGTGGTACACGATGCATTCACTTCCCCTCCTCAAAGGGGGAAGGGAAATTGAGTACTTCAAAAAAATAAGCAAACTTCAAACTAACAAAAGTTAACAACATAGTAACAGTTTTCCGTGCTTAATTGCTTGAAGTGTCTAAAAATCATTAACGCGATATCTACATGTAGGAAAGACAAAAGCAAAGGAAAAAGAAAGAAATGAGAACCTGATTACTCAATGGATTGTAGAAATTAACAGAAAATACCTGCTTAGAGTTGTTTGATTTTTCTTCGTCGAAGAGTTTCCTTCAGTGGCGTAAAAGAGAGAGTTTAGTAAAATGCTACATTGAACACTTCATAACTTTGATTCCAATATCAGATGAAAGTAGTTTTACCTTCCTCTCAAGATGCTGCTATCCTTCTTTTTCGACAGGAGCACACTCGAAGCAATCTGTTTTTTCATGATCAAGAAAGTAGATGGTGTCTTCCCACTTTTTATTGATGAAGGCGCGTTCACTTTGGCTGCTGAACTTCGACTTCTGTTTGTGGAGTCTATCAACACTTGCTTGGCGTTTCGGCGTGACAGAGAAACTAAACTTAATGAGCAAACAGAGTCTTGGCAAAAGGAAGGATTCTGCATTCAATAGGGATGAAATGAATTAAAAAGACGTATCGAAGTTAAAAGTAAGTTCACAATGTAGGAACAAATAATAACATGTATACAACTCCTAAAGTATAAAATCCGTACCAAGCATGTAAGCATCAATACATAACTTTTTCCTCCAAGGGATTCTTGTAATATTCGAGTTAGTTTGCTTTCCCGATATGGCACACGTTTCTCATCGGCATTAAGGGCATAGACTACATTCAACATGGTATATAGTGACTTATTAGTCCTGTGACTCTCAGTAAATATGGTTCCATCTTTAATATTTCTTCTAGGATCTTCATAGCCTGATACATGAAAACAGTAATCACAAAGTCAAGTCTTCAGAAGTAAGAATACAATTATACAATCTTAAATTCTGTTAAAAGTTTCGTGGTTAAACCTGCTAAATCAACAAAATTCATCTTGCTTGTTAACTTGGTTTTCAGATTGTCATCTTCAGATGATACGTGTATCATCAAGCCCTTGTGGCTGCGTGTTTGCTCTGTTGGTATCTTATGCACAGACTTTTGAAAACTACCCCGGCTAAAGTATATATTGTGGAATTCTTGAATAGATTTCACAGAGACCTAGAGGAGAACAACATTAAGAAAGCACCATAAGTAGATATAATATCAAAACTAAACGCTAAATCCTCTATAGTAGAAAACTTTATTTTTAGCTGAAAATCATATTTGCTTGCCTGAGAAAGTCCTTTAAGATGGATTTTTCCCTGAGCACCTTCCAGTATTTGAACCTCAAGATGTTTAGGATCCAAAAGATCATAAGCATGGTCTTGTATCACCTCATAGAGAGATACAGAAACTAACTTCCCAAATTCCATTGCTTTTGAAAGAATTTCAGACATTGCCATCACTGCTAAACCTGGTTTTTCTTGAGAGCCCTTCAATGAATCAAACAATAAGATTACAACGTTTCCTTGAGTTATAAAAGAAAAAAAATCACTGAAAAAGAGGTTTTTAAAAACACCTGGATTGTGTAAGTTTTCCCACTTCCTCTTGCCCCAAGAGCAATGACAGATGCATTTCGACCATCCAAGACCTCTAAAATCATGGGTTGTATTTCTCTTGTATATATCAGGTTAATATCTTCATCTTGTTCATAGCAATAGTCCAGTTCGTAGGGATCCTTGCGACTAATACATGATGCGATAAATTAGGTCCATCGAAAACTACGAAACTAATACTTCTTAAGATTGAAGTTGCTTTTCCTAAACATCCTAAATGCCTAAATAAATTGCAGCAGGACACTTGCATCTAATTGATTAATTACATGGATAGAAGTTAATGTGCTAATGTTCATGGAGGGTTCAGAATTTCATAACTAATCACAAATAAATATGTTTTGTTTATTATACCCTTTAAAGTATAATTGGACAAAAGTCCCGAACCGGACCAACCGAACCGAACAGAGCGGTTCTTCACAAGTTAAATATTCGAACGGGTACCCGAATCATGAACCGATGAGTTTGAATCGAGTCTCGGGTCTAGACCAAAAATCGAATAAATAAATTTTTTGAGTTAATTAAATTATTTTATTTTTTCTAAATAAATTAACAACTTAATAAAATAAATCAGATCGTTTCATAATT
>CAIGRS010137838.1:0-13921 GCA_903798395.1 Fraxinus floribunda
TTGAATTTTTAAACTATTTACCTTACCTTTGAATTGAGGTAAAGAATACATCTTAAATATAAATTTTTCCCATTTAAATTCCCTTGGTACTATTGTTGTAATAATTGCATCCTTATTAATGATTTACATGGACATCTTTTAAGTCCATATTTGATCCGAATTAAAATATGATTTTAATCCAATCAATATTAACCACATCTTTCGTGGGCCCACAACTTTTCAACCACATATTTCAAAAACTTTTATCACAATCTACTAAAAATTTATTTTTAATTCCCACCAAACACCCTAAAAATGTTTGCACACCAACTTCCCTAAAAATCTATAAATCAAGTCCAAAACACGTGATTTTTAACGAAATTTTGAACAGAACCCATCAGTGGGAACTCAATTGCTATGAAAATGGAATGTGCATTTTAAGGGATTCGAATGCTAATTTTGGGATGCAATTTTCCTAAATTATAATAAAAATGTTTAGTTTTGAACAGTGTATTAAAACTAAGACGTGCTAACCCAACTTCAGTAAGTGGCATTGGGGAGAGGAGAATTCAAGTATGCTCCAAATTTTTTTTATCATATTTTGGCTCCTACGACAACCCTGAACTACGAACCTTTACTTAAGTCATCTCCAGGTACATCATCTTCGTCGTGGTAGATGTTCTCTGCCATCTTCCATATTTGTAATACGTTATCCTCAGCGACACTAGCAATAACCCAATCTTCACATGGGTTCCACGAGAAATCGGACACTTTGCTTGTGTGACCACCGTGAATAAAAAGCAACTCTGGTGGCCCTTCTTCAGAATCCTCTGGTGTTTGTTTTTCATCAATCCTATGAAGAAGAAAAATGAAATTAATTATCGAGTGTGATACCAATCTCCATGTCTCTCAAGTTAATCGACCAAACTAGTATCTCAAAACTGGACACGCTTAAAAAAAATTAAAAATAACAAAGATTTCGAAAAATCAACAGTTGGTGAAGAAAAGAGTTCAAACTGTAACGTGATCAGTGAAAGTAGTAAAGCAGGTATTTGAAACATAGTTTTCAGTAATAAATATTTTCGTCAGAACGAGAACAACCAATTAGCAAAGATGTCCCTGTTTATGATAAAAAAAAAAAATGAAAAACTAATTAACATAAAATAACAGAAACAGAGTAATTGGATGCCAAAAGCACTATATTCACCATTTTATCTTACAAAAAACAAGAAAAGAAATTACCTGCTAAGATCCCACACCATGAGCCTCCTACCAAGACAACAAGAAGCTAAGATAGTCTCATTCTTTGGATGCCATCCAACCTGGAAAATCGCTTCTCTGCCATTAAACCACGACAGCATTGTTAGCAAATATTAATCCACCAATGCATACAGATCAATACGGGGATGAGATCCATGCTAAAGGACTAACATGAATTTAAGAAACTTCCTTGAAAGCAAAATGCAAGAAAACCCTCTTACTTGTGACAGTCAAAGGTATGGAGCGCAGAAGAAATCTTTCGAAGATCAAATAATTTAACAGTCTTGTCAGTAGAACCTGTTGCTAAAACCCACTCGTTTAATGCATTGAAAGCTAAACAGTTTACCTATCAATGATCGAATGGAAAAAAGTCACTGTCAAGAATGCAAATCCATTCATCTGAACATTGGTCAATGTAATTATACAAAATGAAAAATCTGGTGTCTACAGGAAAAATCACCGTGTATAATTAAAAGGACAAGGATGGATCACACACAAAAGAAGCATTTTTATCCTTTCTGTGCAGGTAAGGATGGTTAAGGGTATTAATAGATTAGCTAGAAGTGTTGAAAAACCAAATATGGAGAAAATTTATGCCCTGTTTGAGCCCCATTTTTGGGGATAATGTATTTTGTAATAGTGATTTTTTGAAGAATGTGTGGTTAAAAAATAAGGAAAAGTTTTGGGTTTGAGTGTAAAATTATTTTATGGGATATTCTGTGGTTGAAAATGAATTTTGGAAAAATGGAGGCCAAACATACATTCAGCATCTTAAAAATCTAAAACCTTCTAATGAGAATATTTCCTTTCAGTCACGTTGAAGCCTTGGCTTATCTGGAAAGAAGAAAACTTAAAACAAGCTTATTTCAGCAAACCCGTTCCCTAAGGAATAATATAAACCGAAGGTTTATTTTGTTCATAAACACTGTAAGCGGTGAAGTACGTCATTACATAAGTTGACATTTATAGGCTACCAAGCCTACACATGAAAAGAAAGCAAGCAATTTAACCAAAAAGGGCACTTAGTAGAATCACATTTAACACGGACCGACAATTTAGACCATTGTGTGCATAGACTTCATTTAAAATAGTTCCAGGGCAGTAAATGTGAGCACAAGTTTTTGTGTATTCCAGGTCTTGACTATAAATTGCAATAAATGTCAGTATACAGGTATATGATAGACAAATACATCTAGAAAGTGTTTCCATACTCTGGTTCCACTTTAAGGGTCATTGAAAAGAACTTATAGTCACCTCACTTTGATGAGCAACTACAGATTGAATAGGTTTGCTGACTGATGAAGTGCGGAGATCCCATATGTGCAGATACTGGTCATCCCCAACCGAACCAAACAAGTATTCATGCCTGAGATGCCATGCAACATCTTCTACAACACCTTCATGGATCTTTTCTCAGCAAATATTAGATAGTTTTCAATGAGACCATGCATTTCAAGGTAAGAAAAGTTAGAATTAACCACCTGTAGGACAAAATTTCCCATTCAATGTATCTCATTTATAAGGTGCTTTCAATGTAGACATACCTTAAAAATTTGCATTGCATCTAGAGTGTCGTTCTTCGGAGTTGCACTAATGTCCCACAAGCATATTTGGTGATCGTCGGAACCACTCAACAAATGACCTTGCTTGAACGGACTCCACGATAAACCATACCCTTCAGAAATGTGGCCCGTCAGCCTCAAATCAGGGCTGCATGGACCATCCAAAGGAGGCTTAGACGGATGTTTGCTATAATCAAAAACATACACTTCTGCACTAACTGTCTTAGTGGCAATAATAAAAGGGTTTTGGGGCATATAACGAGCCCGGTTGACTTCTCCTTCATGATATATCTGCTGTATAATTTGCACCTGCAACATAAATACTCAGTACACCATTGTGTATAACCACAAGCCTCAAATTGCACAGAATGAGAAAAGCCGATTATTCATGTGTTTGTTCGTGTGAATGACAAATTAAATCTAAGGGAAAAGTTAATCAGGAATTTATCAGATGCTACTTCGGCATATTAACTAACTCTGCATTTAGCATAAGTAAAAAAAATATACCACCAACATAAAATTACAGCACATATATCAAAACTATGACCCCCAAGTCTTTTTGTTGAGTGCAAGTAATCCACAAGTTTAAACCTTTTAAACTTTTATTTATGTCACCCAGGTACTGCAGACTGTACTGGTTTTAAATCTAAAACAAATTCAAATTACCTACAATTAACTAAATTTTCAAGTGTCAACCGAACAAACATTTACTAGCGACTGAAAAAATGTTTTTCCTTATTCCCGTTCATCTTCTGTAGTGAGCTATTTTTGCACTCTGCATCCCTAAAACCTTTATCACTGAGCGACCAATTAGGGCCTTAGCTAGTGATGAGTGGTGGCATGAAGCTGATACATTTAGTCTAGTCGCCAAACTACCTTTTCAAAATTGAACAGTCGTTTCTAATTTAAAATCATGCGGCAAAATTAAGTTTAACGTCCAGGTCTGATTCCATGACTGCTAACCCACAATAACATAGAAGCACAACAATGTTGAAGCTGTCAAGCCAAGGTACAACCATTAAAGCACAAAGTACAAAACAAACAACACAAAAACAATTTAAAAATTTAAGAAAAATGTTACAAAGTAACTTAACGGAATAAAAAAAAACTACCTTGCCGTTGGTGCACCCTAATCCCCCAAATTCCGACCGATCATCGTCGTATTGACGGGCATCATTTTCAGCATCCTCAAGGGGGAGCTGGACCTCGGCCAGCATAAGGTGATTAGGCTCATCATCTGATGTATGGGTCCCCAGTATCATCTTCTGAACCGAGTAATCCTTTCCCGGCGGCTCCTCCAGGTCCGGCAGCCACTCTACCGTGAGCGAAGGCCACTCAAGCGCGTGGGTAATCGCCAGATCGTAGAGGAATGGAGTGTTCTTCTTCCAAATCTTGTACTCTTCGTTTACCAACCGCTCCTCGATTTCACCCCGCGTCTCTTCCTCGTCTTTCCCCATTCCTTCCCTTCTATTGCCTCTGATTCAGATTAAGATTTTTCTATTGAGTGAATTTTACTAGGGTTCTTTGTTTGTGGAGTTTGAACGCGAGTGGGGTTCCGGGAGGAGCTGGAGAATTGGAGGGAATTAGATTTTTCAGAGGTTTTATCTGCGTCAAAAAAGTACCACGAGACGTGTCAGGTCCAGATAATTTTAGACGATTTTGACCTCCAAGAGCATCACAATTGCCCACGGCTTGCAAAAAAATAAAATAAAATGACACTTCACCCCCAAAATATTTACCTGTTGAGCCCAATTTTTACAAAATATTTCGACTGATTTTTTGAAGAATTGGTTAAAGGTAAGGAAAAGAATGTGTACTCAAAAATATGTTTCGTAAAATAAATTATAAATAATGAGGCTCAAACAGGAGTTTATAAGGCAAGAAAAAGTGGAAAATGTCTAATGCATCATTCAAGTTTCGAAAGTGTACTAAACTGAGAAGGCTTCGTTACAACAGTGTTATATGCATGCATGGTATTAATTATCATGACGCCTCGACGTTTGAGGTCCAATATGTCATGATCTAAATGGTTAATCCTACAAAGTGTCATATAAGATCATCTTATTGAATTTTTTTTCTTGTACTAGACATCTTTTACTTAATTTATTTATTTTATCTTCATTAGAAGAATTCATTTTAATTTTTATAATTTATCTTCATTTTTTATCTACCTCATCTCTCTTGTACGCGTTGTTCACAATTAGTACAATCTACAACTCTATTGGAGATGCAATTCTCTCCATTATCATTTTGTTTGTCATGTATAGAATACTTTAAGGTTGTGAAATAAAAAATATGCTAAAAGTCGAGGAAGAAAAGAAATAATCTCTATAATATGAGCTTTCGTGTATATGTTCTAACGTGCTTTACTTTGACTTTTATAAGTAAAGGAATATACTTGTTGGCAGTGATGTTATATAAGTCTTTTTTCACAAAATTAAAGTTTGGAGTCCTACTAGTTGATTATTAGTGACACTTATGAAAGGTATGTAGCATGATTATTGATGGTAGGAGTTGTACAAATGTAGCTAGTACTAATCTTGTGGAAAAATTGGGATTAACCATGCTTAAACACCCTAGGCCCTAGAGTTTACAATGGTTGAATGAATGTGGAAAACTTAAGGTGAATAGAAGGGTTTTATTAAATTTTTCAATTGGTAGTTATCTTGACGAAGTATTGTGTGACGTAGTGCCTATGCATGCTGGTCATATCTTGTTGGGGAGACCATGACAATACGATTGGAAGGTGATACATGATAAGTATAAAAGTAGGTACAACTTTGTCAAAGGAGGAAAATCTATTACACTTGCACCATTAATACTAGCACAGTGTATGAAGACCAAATCAAACTGAAAATGAGGAAGAAAAATGACGGAAAGATTTAGAGGAAAAGAGAGAAAACAGTAAGCAAAAGGGCAAGAGAGGAAACAATTAGTTGACAAATAAGAGAGAAAATAGTGAGGTGGCTAAAAGAGAGAAAAAGATAGAAGAGTCACATGAGAAAAAAGAAGAGGGGTCTTTCGAGAGGAGAGAAAAGTCGAGGGCCAATTTCTTCGCAAAATGGAGTGAGTTGAAAAGAGCGATAGTGGAAAGACAACAAATAATTTTGTTGGTGCACGAGGAATCACTCCTTAATTCTGAGGAATCTAACACACCCCTCCCTAGCTTGGCTATTTCTTTATTACAGGAATTTGGAGATGTATTCCCGGAGGACGTGCCTAGTGGGTTGCCATCCATTCGAAACATTGAACACCAAATTGACTTCGTACTCGGCGCAATCATTCCAAACTGACCAGCTTACCAAAGTAATTCCGAGGAGACAAAGGAACTTCAAAGGCAAGTGGAGGAGATAGCATGAATCCATGTGCCGGCAGTCCTACTTGTGCCAAAGAAGGATGGAACTTGGAGAATGTGCGTGGATTACAGGGCCATCAATAATATAACGGTAAAGTATCGTCATCTTATTCTTAGGTTAGATGATATGTTGGATGAATTATTTGGTGCATATATATTTAGCAAAATTGATCTTAATAGTGGTTACCATCAAATTCGAATGAGGGAAGGTGATGAATGGAAAATCGCATTTAAAACTAAGGCCTTGTTTGAGCCGAATTATTGTAGAATGAGAATGAAAAATATAGCCATTATTGGGACCCACACAAGAGATAGAAATTTTAAATTTAAATATTGATGTGATGGATAACAGTCATATTTTTCATTTTAATGAGATAATAATTTGGCTCGAACATGACCTAAATATGACTTGTATGAATGGTTGGTCATGCCGTTTGGACTCATTAATGCACCGAACACTCTTATGCATTTAATAAACCATGTTTTACGTACATTTATAGGCAAGTTTGTCGTGGTTTACTTTGATGACATTTTAATCTACAGTAAGGACCTCAATGAACATATTGAATATTTGCGGAGTGTGTTAATAGTTTTACGAAAAGAATAATTTTTTGCTACGTTAAAAAGTGCACATTTTGTATGGAAAAAAGTTTTGTTTCTTGAATATGTAGTTAGTGTTAAGGGGATAGAGGTAGATGAAGAGAAAATAAAAGTTATTAAAGAATGGTCGACACCTAAAAGTATCACCGAGGTAAGAAGTTTTCAGGATTTAGCTAATTTTTATATGCGATTTATAAGGGATTTTAGCACGCTTGCCACACCACTCACTGAAGTTGTTAAAAAGAGTATATGTTTTAAATTGGGTGATAAATAAGAGCATGCATTCAACACTATTAATGATGTATTGTGTGAAGTACAGATTTTAGCACTTCCTAATTTTGATAAAACTTTCGAGATTGAGTGTGATGCATCACGTATAGGTATTGGAACAATTTTGATGCAGGGTAGGAGGTCGATAGCTTATTTCAGTGAAAATCTAAGTGGAGCAGCGTTCAACTATCCTACATATGACAAGGAACTTTATTCACTTGTTAGAGTTTTGGAGACATGGCAGCATTACCTATGGCTGAAGGAGTTCGTAATTTACACTGATCATGAGTCGTTGAAGCATTTACAGAGTCAGGGTAAACTGAACAAATGGCATGCTAGATGGATGGAATTTATTGAAACATTTCCATATGTCATCCAGTACAAACAAGGTATGGAAAATGTGGTGGCGGATGTGTTGTCCCGAAAGTATGTGTTTATTACTTCTTTAAATGTGAAGTTGCTTGGTTTTGAGTACATTAAGGATATGTATGTGAATGATTTAGATTTTTTCAGCATATATGAATCATGTAATATGGGTGTGGTCTACAAATTTTTTAAGCATGAGGGTTATTTGTTTCGAGAAAATAAACCATGTGTTCATAATTGTTCTATGCGTGAAATATTGGTTAAAGAAGCACACAATGGGGGACTAATGGATCATTTTGGGGTTGCAAAGACTTTAGAGATGTTAAGGGAACATTTTTATTGGCCTAAAATGAGGATTGATATAGAACGAACTTGTAATTGATGTATAACTTGTAAACAGGCTAAGTTTAAGGTTCTACTTCATGGGGTTGTATACTCCTTTGTTCTACTTCATGGGTTGTATACTCCTTTATTTGTCCATAGTGAACATTGGGTTGATATCTCCATGAATTTTGTTTTGGGTTTACCTAGGACTAAAAGAGGTCGGGATTCCATAGGTTTTCTAAGATGGCGCATTTCATTCCATGTCATACAAATGATGATACCACTAATGTAGCTAATTTATTCTTTAAGGAAATATTGTATTTACATGGGGTCCTAAGAGTATAGTGTCAGATAAAGATGTTAAATTTCTTAGTCACTTTTGGCGGGTTTTGTGGGGGTAAGTTTGGCACAAAATTATTGTTTTCTACTATATGTCACCCACAAACCGATGGTCAAATTAAAGTAGTCAATAGGACTATGATCCAGTTGTTGTGCATGTTGTTAATAAGAATTTGAAAAGTTGGAAAGAGTATTTACCTTTCGTTGAGTTTGCATACAATAGGGCTGTACATTCTACTACTTCACATTCACCATTTGAAATTATTTATGGTTTTAATCCACTAACACCATTGGATTTAATTCCTTTACCTGTAAATGAGCATGGTAGATTAGATGAGAAAAGAAAGGGTGAGATGGTTAAGTCACTCCATGAACAGGTGAGTTGCAAATTGAAAACAAAAACAATAATTATGCGTCGTGTGCTAACAAGAGCCGGAAGATCGTTTCATTTGAACCCGGTAATTGAGTTTGGTTACATTTAGAAATGAGCACTTTCCAGAGCAAGAAAATCAAAGTTGTAGCCACGAGGAGATGGACCGTTTCAAGTTCTCGAGAAAGTCGATGACAATGCATACAAGCTGGATCTTCCTGGTGAGTATAATGTTTCGGCTACTTTTAATGTATCTGGTCTCTCTCTCTCTCTCTCTCTCTCTCTCTCTCTTTGATACAGGTACAAAATCGAGGGCGAATCCTTTTGAAGAGAGAGGGGATGGTGTGAGCACAGAGCCGAGCGCGTTAAAGTCAAGCCCCGAAAAAGACCCGTTGATTATTGAAGGAGGTCCAATGACACGTACGAGGGCAAAATGGGTAAAAGAGGCGATAAGACTGCTTGTTCAAGCTACGGTCAACGATATGGTGATCTTGGCAAAGAAAGAAGCAAGTTTCGTGTTGGGGTCGACGATCGAAATGGGTTGGAGCAACTTGATTTAAGTGGATGAAGATGGATGCAAAAGTTGCTACTATGAGACCACATTGCATGCCTATCAACCGAAACCAACGTGGGCCATTTTCGTTGAACTATGCGACCGCATGCAGAACAACTATGTGGCCGCATAGTTAAATCCGACAACAAGTTTTTATTTTTATTTTTTAACTTCCTAATTGCAATAGAAATATATTATTACCATAATTTTTGTAATCTTGGGAATATTATGCAATATTTTTGGGCTAGTATGAATATGATTTTTATTTTCATTGTATTTTTACACAACATTATTATTGAGATTATTGAAAGACAATTTGCTTTTGACTTCTTGTTCTTCGTTGGACAAATGACAAATTTATCAAGATTATATTTGTGGCGTTCAGATCAATCGAGGTGAGATTCTCAAATAGTCAATCAAAAGGGTCAACATTCGTTCACGTTTTGTTGGTTATTTTGATTCGTTATTTTTTGAATCAAATCCAAAACTTTGGTTCTTTGGCTTTCTTTGGTTCAATTTCAATATATTTGTGGTGGGTTTCGTGGTTCTTAGCTACACGGGTTCACATCACCTAATTTGCACGAGTATGTGAAAGACAATAGGGTGGGACGGACTTTCACATTACATGCACATGAGAAAATATTGTAAACAACGAAGAAAGAGTTTTCACACATTGGATAGGCTTGCCATGATGTGTTTAATGATGAATTAAGTGATTTTGCATATTATCAAACTATTTCAACATAGCTTGCCAAATCTAAAGTGTTGAACAAACTTATTGAGGTTTGCATAAATTACATTCATCTTCTCTTAGTAACATAATTTTTAATAAATATTTGTTTGTTGGTGAATCACTATAATTGTATAAAATACACTTATTTGAGGTTTAAAATAGTAATATTTGATAGTTTTTTTGATAAAATATATCCTAAATTGTTGTATTTTATGTTATATAGGTAAAACTCAATGGTCGAACGAGGAATTGGAATAAACAAAGAAAAATGGCGAAATCTAAAGTTTGAGAACCAATTTGTAAATACTTAATAGTTGATTCAGAACACACCTTTATACTTTGAAGATTATTAGGAGACAATTGGATGAAATTAGAAGTAAAAAATGAATGGAATATGATCAAAATATCATAACAAATCAATTTTCAATAGCATAAGTTATATTAAGATTTTTAGTCAAAGATTGAGACCCATTTTTGTAAACGTTCGAATTGGAAACTTTTTAGTTCTTTGTAACGCATGTTGAATCGCTTCAATTGAATATCGGGAGAGAAAGTCCTAACCAAAATATTGATTACTGTGCAGAAACAAAAACATGAACGTGCGAAGACAACTTTACTTGTTCAATTGAAACTCTTTTGAAAATCAATTTAAATGTAATTTCAACCAATTTTCTATTCCTAAAAATACCTAACAACAGAATACAATTGAGAGACCTCTTATATACATATCATACTACAATATTCCATCAATTTTTTTATCATAAAAGAGGGGCAAAATCATATATTATTCGAAGATTTCAAAGGCGAAATTCAAGAACTCGTCAATTGGAGATTAAATATGAAACTTGTGGACAAAAAAACAAAAGAATTATTTAAGATTTATCAAAATTACTTTGAAGAAATTCAAAAACAACAAGATTCATCTTCCTTCATTTGTTAATTCATAATTCTGGGTGATATTCTATACATTTAACATGATTTCTTGTAATTCCAATATGTTAAGTTAGATTTATACTTTGTTAGGGTGAGATGAACTATTGTTATGATATTTTTAGTTTTAAATTAATTATTTTGACTTTAACTTGATTTAATTTGTGGATGTTTATTATCATTTTTATTGTTCTTTTTAATTGTTTGATCACCAATTAAATTGTACGTAGATTTTAATGTTATCAAGAGAGACAATAGGGTTTAAGTACAATATAATAAATATTATAAGGTTATATAAATGATAGAGAGATATATATCTATAACTAATATGGTTTCAATAGATGTTCTAACACTCGTTAATGCATTTATCATGTTTTCATCTTTTATCGAGAGATAAAATGATCACATGAGGAAAATATATTTGGTCGCTATCGAGAAAGACTTTCAATTAAATTAGGAACATTGACCAACGTGAATGATTTCAAATTGTCACTTTAATTGTTATGCTAAAAATGGAGTAATAAAGGGGTTTGACATCTTAACAATGTATCTCATGTATTTGAAAAACACATTCACTTGTTTTCACTAGTTTAATTGAAAATTTAGGGATTAATATAAAAAAATCACAACAACTTATTTGATATTCGATTAAAGTTGCAATTAATTTTAACTCGATCGAACACATAATTTTCGTGGGTTTTACCCTATATTCATTGTTATATTACTTGATCACGATCTCGTACCCATATGAGTTTTCAAATGATCAAATCACATTCAATATGTGATATTTATTTGTAGTGCCATCAAGACTTCTTTTATGCATCTTTATTACATAAAATTATTTACATTTTAGTCGCTAACATACATTACAAACCCTGAAAATTGACAAACGGCTCGTGGCTTAAACTAAGTCATTGAATTAATGCAATTTCGATTTCAAATTTTACATGACACGTTTTTCATTGTAAGTCTCGTACTTCGTTGAGTGGTACATATGGGTGTCCTTCATTGGATGAAAATATGTTTTCTTATTTTATTTGATTTAACTTCCATAAAAAGCATCATTTCTTGGATTTTTACAATCGAATCCTATTGGTGCAGAATGGAAGAACAAACTTGTAAGTGATTATGACAATTTATGTGAGCTTTTTGCAAAAGATAGGGTCAATGGGGACGAAGTTTACATCTCTAAGAAATCAAGAGAAAAATAGCTTATTTAGCTTAAAAGGTGCAATGAACTCAATCGATGAAAATTGAAGAGACTGTGTAACAAAATAAGTCTATGTTTGGCCTCGTTAAGCCCCGTTTGACATCCATTAATTTCTCTTTTTCTTTCTCTTTCTCATTCTCATTCTTCATCAACCACACATTCTTCAAATAAAATAATATTACACACAAATCAAAAACTTTTCATTACTTTTCCACCACACATCAGTCACTATTCCAAAATTTATATTCTCTAAAAAATGGGTTTCAAACAGGGGCTAAATTTTAATTCATTTTTCTCTATCTTCTTTTGACCACACATTCTCGCAATAAAATAATATTGAACATAAGCTCAAAAATCTCCTTACTTTTTAACCATACATTCTTAAAAAAATACTGTTTCAAAATCAAATTTTTTCAAATAATGGAGCTCAAATAAGGGTTAAAGTTACATTGGATGTTGTTAATGTTGAAGCAAATTAAAACAATATAACTTCCTCATGTTGTTAATCTAGAGTTGGCTTTGCATAAAAAAAAGTGAGAGAAAAAGCAAGATTAGTGAGAATAACAACTCATTTAAGAGTTTGAAAATAATGAGTTTCAAATAGGGGTTACACATGTAGATTCACACGACAAATTAAACACACGTTCGACGATAATTATTTTCAAACTTTTTTTCACAAACTCATCTTCAATCACACATTCACATAATAAAATATTCTACACGTAAACCCAATTTTTTTCCTTTTTTTAACCACACATTTTTCTAGAAAATACTATTCGAAACTTTGTTTTCCTTAGTTAATGGTTGTTAAATAAGGGCTAAAACCCAACATAAGCTCCTAAAAATACGCTCCATTAAAAATAGATTTTGGGAGAAAACGTGTTTTGGAATAGTGATTTTTTGGATAATGTGTAGTTAAAAAATAAGAAAAATATTGAATTTGCGCGTAATATTATTTTTATTCGAAATGTGTGATTAAAAATAAGAAAAAAAAATGCATTTTTTTTTAAATGAAATCCAAACAGAAGCTAGATAACAATCGATATATCACGTGAAATTCAGTCCCCGATGTCATGTAGGATGAAGCAAAATAATGAAAATTATAATGTTAAGTGTATATTGTGGGGGTTGACATCTTTGTGTACATTCCATTGTAGTTCAAAAAATATTAGATGTGAAAGCGTATTTCTTTTAAAATTGTCAAACCATGTTTCGGCACGTGACACAATGTAAAAAATTATGTATATATAACATGATTGTAATGAAAATCACACCTTACAAATTAACACCAACATTTGTGATCCATGGTTATATAAACATACATAGATTGTAATTTAAATCAAAATCGATAATTAATTTTAATCAAATATTTAATGGAATCCATAATTTAATCATATATTTCATCAATTTTTACCAAAATTTACTACCAAACAGGGGCATGTCATCCAATTGAGTTCTTTTTAGTATACTAGTGAAGAAAACGTGCATTAAAACGTGCATTGCACATTAGTTGATTATTATCAACAAGATGAAGCGATTTTATTTTGGAATTGATATATTTTCTTTTTGGAGTAAAGTAAGGTTTCAACGTGCGTGCTTGGAGTAAGGTATTTGCAAATTGATAATATTGCTTAACTATAAGTTTCGATCGTCACCCTTCGCTTGATTTGATATATTAGGGATTTATCAAGTATCTAACCGCATGATGATAAGAAGCATTCCTCGAGCATACGAAATTTAGTTTTTATTAATCATCAACCATCTTCAGTTGTAATTTATTTTTATATTAGTAAAATATGCCACAATGAGTGTATAATTTTATTTTTTAAAAAATAAAAAAATTATTATTTTTTGATAAATTTATGAATTGTTTTTTTTTTAATTTAATTTATCTACAGCGATGTGAAAACTCACTAATCAATTTCGCAGGGTAAAAAGGTAAAAAAGAAAGCCAAATTTCATTTATGTGGTGTTGACATTGATTAGTCTAGCAAATCCTTTAGCAAAATAGAAATAAAATATTACCTATAGAAGTAAGACTTGTTGTCTTGTTCTGGTATAATTAGATTA
>CAIGRS010137859.1:0-12854 GCA_903798395.1 Fraxinus floribunda
CCTCGCCCCGCCCAGGCCCCGCGAAGGGTGCCCAGCCCCGCGACCCAAGGCGGGGCAACAATCCCCGCCCTGCCAACCCGTCGGGACGGGACGAATTTTTTTGTCATCTCTAATAGGAATCAATATTTACCAATGTAATTATCAATAATAATGCTCTCAGTGATATATATATATTAAACTATCAATGACCAAAAAAAAAGGCCCATTGTCAATTTAAATTATTATTTTGCTAATCACTAACCTTTTTTGTTGATAATATATATTTATATTTACTACTTATTTAGCACCATAATTTCCATCAGTAAATTAAATTCATCAAAAACTATCTTAATTATCAATAATTGAAAAAACCTAATTTGGAGATTTCGATGACAAAGATATTTGTAATGAAACTTCATGGAATAGTAAGTCTTATTAAACCTTGGTTTGATGGTCATTATAAAAAGAAATTTGAGAAAAATGATGTTTTTTAAAAAAAATGCATGGTTAAAAATAGGAAAAACTTTTAAGTTTACGTACATAATATTTTATTGTATGAATGTCGGGTTGAAAATGAGATAAGAAATAAAGTATTTTATTTAAAGAGAGTCAAACGAGGGCCAAATGTGGACCCTTAGGCAACCAATTTACGAGGTTGAACCAAAAACGTCCTTATTTGGGCTTCATTAATTCCAAAATGAATTTTTCCTCTCTTCTTTTCAGTTATATATTTTTCGATAAAATAATATTATATGTAAATAAATAAAAAATCGTTTTTTAACTACACATTCTTGAAATATATTTTTCTCCGAAACTTAATTATAATGGAGCTCAAACAGGGTAGCATTATGTATTTTAGCTTTTAGTTTTTAATTTTTTAATTTTTTTTTTCAATATATTACCAATCAACGTTCAATTAGTGTTATGCATAAGATAGGTCCAGTCCAGCAAAACCAAGAAAATAGGTCCGTAAAATAAGACTTAAAGGCCGCCCAACTAACACTACTGCGATCCCAACAAAAGAGAGGCAGGCCAAAATATAAGTGCTGCTTGTGAAAAGAGGAAATTTTTAGTGGAAACTTTTGGATATCTAAATTCTAAAAGAGGAAATTACACCCACCCCTATTTTTAAATTACCATTTTCATAAATCTTAATTCAAGTTTCATATTGCAAAAAATTAATAATTTAAAAACATTTTTTAATTTTAATTTTTATATTTATTTACAATAAATTAATTTATATATACCTACCACCCCTATCTACCTTAAACCCTAAAATCATTAACACATATCCTCTCAATTTTCCTCCCGACTCTCTTCTCCACACCACTGCCACCACCGTCTCTCACCCATTTCTCCCCTCGTCGTTCTCCCCTCGCCGTCTCTCACCCATACCTCCATTCTCTCGTCATTATCCACTCTCTTGCCATTATCCACTCTCTCCACTCTCTTCACATAGTAGACGGGAAATCTAAACACGACATCGGTGAAGACCGAGAATAGATTTTCTTTGATGGTTTGATCAGAAATATCACGGTCAGATCTCAACGCCGTCGCCCCAACAATGGCTGCTTATTCTCCTCCTCCTCCTCTCTCTCTCTCTCTCTCTCTCGTCTTCTCTCTCACCACCCCCGGTCGCCGCCGCTTCATCCTTTTCATCAATGGGATTACTCAAGTGACTGTAAGTTCATGTATCCTCTCCACTCTCATCTCCCGTCTCTCAATGCCGCCACTATCCCTAGCCGCTTCTTCCTCCTTTTCATCGATGGGTTTCTTCGCCTTTGCCCTGGATAGGGCGCTGCGAATTGTGGATCTGAAGTTGGTGGCGATGGTGGTTGTGTGTTATGTGTGTGATTTATGTGTTCTGTGTTGTTTTGGCGGTGCTCGTGGCGATGGTGATTTTGGGGTGGTGACAGTTTTAGGGAGGGTGTGGTGTTGGTCTTCAGGTGTTGATGTTGCTACTGGGCAACGACGATAGTGTTGTCGCTGGTGGAGGCGGTGGTGAAGTGATGGTCACAAATGATTTTGGTGGTGGTTTCAAATGACTTGGTTGTTTGTGACCAATAATTTGGTTGGTTGGTGACTAATAAACAATATGTGATCAATGAATTAGATAAATGATGACCAATACATGATGTGTAACCTAAAAATTATTAATTTGTGATCAATAATTTGATAAATTGTGACCTAAATATAATTTATGTTCAATTAATTTGATGTTTGTGACCATAAAATAAGTAATGTAACTTATAAATTTTGTAATCTGTGACTGATGAACAAATTGTGACTTTTAAAATTTTAAGTTATGACCGATTAACAAATTGTGACCTAAAAAACTTCGTCGGATTTGAAACACTTATCGGAATCGGAGCAGTCGTCGGAACAAAGTGGCGGCGAAACAGTCATTGGAATAGTCGTTGGAGATGAGTTGTGACCAGAACGATAGTCGGAGTAGGCCCCGGAGCGGTAGGGGTGGGAGGTGGAGGTGGGGTAGGGTAATTATATTATATTAGAATAAAATATTTAATAATTTATTATTTCATAAATAAAAAAATTAAAAAACCTGACTTGTGAATTTTGAAACTTGTTTTTGTATTTTTGAAATGGTGTAAAGTAAATACCTTAGAAATGTATTGTTCCCATTCTAAAATCAGATTTTATGTTTTAGTTTTCAAAGTAAGATATTTTATATATAGATACAGATTTTTTTATATTAATAATAATAAAAATTAATTTATATACACACACATACCCTATCTACCCATCCAAACCATAAAATGAATCTCTCATCTCATCTACTCTCTCTCACCACCGTCTATCTCAAACCCAAAAATGAAACAGCCGTCGTTGCCTCGCCGTTCCTGCACCGATGCTGCAAGAATTCGCCCTAGCATGTGTCGAGCCGAAATATTCCGTCATAAATCTCCGTTCACACCACTGATGGCTGCGAGAATTCGCCATAGCCTCAAAGATATTATCATCAAGAGCACGATCCTCAAACTTCTAACCGAGTGACCCATGGAACCTGACTCAACTAGCGTTAGCGAAATCACCCATGAACCTTCGTCGAGTTTGAACAACCAATCCGAGGACCGATTCAACGGCCGCGAATTTTTGTTAAAAAGGTCTTATTCTTTTGGATTCGAAAGAAATTTAGGATCGGAGAGATTGGTATTAGAACCGGCAACCACCTCACCGTGGCGGTACCCGTTGATCTGTGTGCAGGCGAGGTTGTGCTGCTGCTGCTGCTCGAAGCGGTACATCGCCTCGAAGTCCTGGCTACGCGCAACGAGGCGGCGTTGTTACTGTCCGAATCGACAAAGCCACCTCGGTACTCTTTGTTTGGAGTTTTTTTTTTAATTTGATGTACCGATGGTTTTTTGGTTGGTGATTTCTGACACGATTTACTGTGTGTGACTTTGTTGGTTGTGGTGGTGGTGTTGTGCGATGGTTGTGGTGGTGTGCAGCTATTGTTTTCTTTTTCTCGAATTTTCTGTTCGATGACCTATAATTGGTGGTGGTAGGTGAGGTGTTGGGTGTAGTGTTGGGCGAGGTGTTGGGTGCAGTGTCAATCGTGTCGACGATATGGGGTTGGAGGTAACACTGATTATTTTTGTGAGTGGTTATTTGTGAGTGTGATTATGATTGTGATTGTGATTGTTGGTGGTCGTCATTATTTTGTGCATGCGACGGTGGGTGTCGGGTGTGCCGGTGAAATGGGATTGGAGGTGACTGTGATTATTTTGTCCGTGAAATCGAGTGTGACCAATTAAAATTGTGACTCTGACTCATTTTAATCGAGTTGTGACCGCTAAAAGTTTTGATTTTTTCAATCTGTGACCTATAAAAAAATTTAATTCGTGGTCGAGAAATAACTTGTGACCTATAAAAAAATTTAATGTGTGATTGAAAAAGAATGAAAAGTTATTGATGTAACATATAGTTAAACTGTGACTTTAAAATTTAATAATTTGTGACTACAAAATAAGTTGTGACCTATAAAATATGTGATTTTGTGACAATACGTGACCAATAAATTTGAGAATGTCACCAATAAAATAAATGAGTTGTGACTAATAAAATTTTGAATTTGTCATCGATGCATAATATGTAACCTAAAAATTGTTACCGTAACTCACAATTTAATAAATTGTAATCGAGTTGTGACCAATAAAAATGTTGATTTTGTGATCGATGAATAAGCCGTGACTTATAAAATTTTCTATTTGTGACCAAAAAATACCTATAAAATTCTTGATTTGTGATCATAAAATAAGTTGTGACCAATAATTTGATAAATTGTGATCGATTTGCAATGAATAAATGAGTTGCTAAGGTCACAGTTTACTGGTCACAGGTTTGAGTTCACAAGTCACAGTCATTTTGTATAGGTCACAAATCAATATAGACGGATCACGGATCAATATGATCAATTAAGTTGATAGTTAACTGTGGCTAATTAATTCGTTTTAAGGTCACAAATCTTTGTCACAGGTTTGTCACGGATTAATAGTTAGCCACAGATAATTATATAGTTGGTCACATACACCCAAACACCCATCNGTCACAAATCAATATATATGTGTCACAAATCAGTATGATCAATTAATTTGATAGTTAATTGTGGCTAATTAATTCGTATTAAAGTCACAGATCATTGTCACAGGTTTGAGCACAAGTCACGGTCATTTTTTATAGGTCAAAAATCAATATAAACGTGTCACAAATTAATATTAACAGGTCACATGTGTTTGTAGAGTCATTATTTAAATTTACAGGTCACATTTTATATTACTAGCCACAAGCAACAATAAGAGGTCAAAAATCGTGTCAACTTCAAAAAAAAAATGTGGTGGAGTTGTCGCCGGAGTTGGAACAATTGTCAGAATTGGGGGCATTCACACGAAATTAATCGGCGCCGGAACGGTCATCGGAATAGTCGTCGGAATCGGAGTAGTCACCGAAAATGGTTACCGGAATAGTTGCCGGAAAGGTCGTCGGAATCGGAATAGTTGTCGGAACGGTCGCCGGATAGTCGTTGGAGTGACAGTGGTGGTGGAGGTGGGGTGAGTTAATTATATTATATATATATATATCTTTATATATTTATATATATTTATATTTATAAATAAATAATTTATAAATATATATGTATGTATATATCAAATATTTGATTTTTGAAATTTAAAAGTTATTTTCTTATTTTTGAAATAGTGCATACTTAAAGTATAATTTATGAATTTTTCCCTATTATGGAAATTTACTGAATTTATTATCAAGCAAAATTATAACCATCAGTTAAAACTTTTTCGCACTTTCTCAACTCAAAACCAAGAGCGGATATGGATTTGAACACAAAACCCCACAACTTTGCAGTGATTTAGAACCTTTTGATTATTAACTATTCAAAAAGCATTAACATTTAGGAGGTTCTAATATTTTTTTATTTTTTATTTTTTATTTTTCATTTTTATGTGTTATTTTTCATTTTTCTTAATATTTAAATAAGAGCATAGCGAGCCAAAACAGCCTAGGGATCAAGAGACTTGGATCATTCAATCAACTCTGTCCATGTCATGCTTGAAATGCCCACACCCAAATTGTCTAAAGTGCTACAAACCATCCACGAGAGTCCTCTTTTCGGTGATTGCCGGGGTCTAAAATTGTAATATTTCGAGTTAAAAAAAATAAAAATTAATGGCCCTCTCAATTTCTAACATTTTAATTTTTGTCAAATTACTTTGTTCACTAACAAATTCACTAGATCCACGGCGTGGTTGGATTGGACAATTTCTTAGAACATGGCCCCATTTCGTTGTTCTTATCTTGAGCTTTAGACTCCGTTTATCTTCAATTAATTGTTTTTTTTTTTACTCAAAACTCATTTACAATCACACATTTATACAATGAGGGTACATTTAATTGCGAATATAGAATTTGCATGGAAAAAAAATAAATTTTAGACAATTTAATTACCTAAAACTTATTTTTATGAAAAATATTAATTAAATGTATTTGATAGATTTAGTTTTAAACTTAGAAAACATTGTGCTCGTCCATTTTTATTGGTGGGTAGACGAGAAGGGGGGGGGGGGGATAGATGAGAGATAGAAAGAGATAGTGAATTACTTGAAAATAAAAATCACCCCTGCTTGAAGAAAATATTTTTGATAGAAAAATTTGTCAATCAAACTCACCAAAAATAGGAATTTGGGCGGAAAATAAAGTCAATCAAACACACACTAAAGTATTTTGCGCAATTTTTAAATTTTTTTTATACTTTTTAACCACACATTCTATAAAAAAATCACAATTCCAAAGTTTATTTTCTTCCCAAAAAAAACTCTTTTTAATGGAAGATAAATCGAGTCTAATTCAAGTTTTTGCCGCTTGACTTTTCATTTTCAGTCTCTTTTTCTTTTTATTGTGCATAGTTTCATAATAATCTTCAAAAAGGAAAAAAATCAAATAAAATAAAAATAGAATCTCCGTGCTAGAAGTAGAGGCATGGCATGCCCCGGTTAATTTTCTAACTTCAATTGATGTGGTATGCATGTACCTCAAATTGTTAAATGAATTTGATCTGATAGATGCTCTATTTTAACTACAAAATTATAAAAAAAATCTCTAAACTCGTAAATTAGGGTTATGGTTGTGTCATGCGTGTTAGGGTTGTTGTACTGATTGGTACACAAGTTGCTTACCTAAACTCGTAAATTAGGAGGTCAATTGGTGCATATTTTCAGAATAAACAGGGAAATTTGTAATAGAGGTTCCTCGATTTTTAAAAAAGTGCAACAAGGTCCCAAACATTTAAATCATAACATCTACACCCAAAATATTTCAATAAATGTGCGTTCAAATGACCTTTGGATGGTTTTTGTCCGAATGATTGTTAGTTGGTCAAGAGTCTAGCGTTTGACCATTTATGTTGTGCTTACCAGAAACTTCATCCAAAGTTCCAAACAATTGATTTTCAATCTTTTGCGAAATAATAATTGAAATATAAAAAAATAGCATTTTGACCCCTACTATTTATGAATGATGCAAATATGCTCTTGTATTTACCGTGAATTGAAAATCCTTAAGAGTTTTCTTAAATGTGCGTTTTGTTCTAACATTTCAATGATAAGAAAAAATGGTCCTTGAACTTTCATAAAACTGCATATCGTCCAGAAAGTGTTAGTTTAGTTGGATATCCAAATCGATCCTTGATATTTCTAGATTATGAAAGTTGGTCCTCGAGGTTTTTGCATTATACATATTGGTCCTTGGATTTTCCATGCTCTTATATTAGTCCGAATTTCTATTTGGAGGAAGTTGGTCCCTGAAGTTTCTATTTGTGATTGAATGGTCTTTAAATTCTCTGAATTGTGATAAACATCCCTGAATATTCATACCTTTACAATTCGGTTCCTTTCTTTTTCTGAAACTTCCAATTTTCCCTAAAATTTTTCAATTGTGCAAGTCAATCCCAGAGTCCCGTTTAAAAGCATAATCTTAGACTAGTCCCATCAAAGTGCACACACCCCCACAAAATCATACCAAATGGGTATGTATGTTTTCTATTAAAATTTGTGGATAGAAAGAGAAATTTTCTTTATCTTTTTGGCGACGGTGGCGGCGGCAACGACAATTAAGGTGGCAATTGTGAAGACAGTGGTGGTGAGAGAGAGATTTTTTTTTTTAAATTTTAATTTGACACTAAATTTATTTAGGACTCTCTTACACTTTTTAAAAAAAATTGGGACTATAGTTATAATTAGTTCTTTATTATTTTTTTCTTTTTTTTCTTTTTGTTTTATTTAAATAGAAGGATATTATTTATCATTTCATAGTTTTTATTGAGTAAAAGGACGTCATGAAGGTATTTCACATTAAAGGTTTCAATAAAGGACATTTTGTGCTACGAGAACCCAGTTGTAAATTTTCATCGTCAAATATGATGGAAGCCATACAATTCTATTGAGATGTAGATCCAATATGTACTAAGACTTTGCCTTTGTATTCTTTCGGATTGATAAATACCATGATTAAAGTCACTCGATCATTGTAAGGAAGACTAAGAGGCTCTGCTAAACTCGTATTGGAAGAAATATTATTGAGTCATGAGATAGTTTTTATGTTTCGAACTCTCTCCCGATACGTTCCTCGTTTTATTTTTCTCCTCTACATTGAAAACATTAGAGGTAAAACATTCATTATCAAAGAAGTCATTGGGAAAATAATCACCCAGAATTGGTAGTCCAAACGGAGCGCGTGAAACAGTTTCCACTTCCATTGATTTAGTAAATGTGTTTTACTTGACTTTAGACATTTTCCTTTGGTTTTTTCTTTGTCTCAATTTCTCGTCATAAACATTAGAACTGGGAAATTGTGGAGGCTTTCAATGGCGTGTTTTCACAAGGGTCTATGTCGCCTGATTTTCTTCTGGTGTTACTTCTTTATTGGGTTGAACTTCTGTACCTACTATCCCCAAATTTGGTCCTACAAGAGGCATGGAAGGTGATATTTTACATGTTTTGTTTGACATTAGGTATTTCTCTTTCTTGCTTATGAAGGTAGGCCAGCTATCACCGATCTTTTCTTCGGGCTTTGAATTAGACTCCCAAACATCCAAGTCATTTGTCATAATTTCGTAAAAGGTTGGGCGATTGGGTGCACATTGTTCAATCATCCCTGGATAGATGTAATTGATGGTGACTTCTTTGTTAACCTCAAACTCAACTAGGATGGCTCCTTCTGAAAGTTGAGGTCCAAACTCCTCAACCGAGGATTTGTTAGCATCGTATGTAAGAGAAAATGTATGCTCCTTCTTTGCAATGGGAATTGGATCAAACGATCCAAATAAAACCATCGAATAGGCAACTATTGGATCTTATCCGATTTCAAGTTTGATCTTATTTTCTTTATCCAAGCGAACTATAAGATCTTTTAGGATGCAACACTACTCTACTTGGTGACTGATGATTCTATGAAATTTACAATCTTTAGAATGATCAGTCTTACCCGCTTCCTCCGGTCTCTTTGGTGCTGTAAGCTCGATTATCTTCTATTCAAGGAGTTGATCCAAAATTCCAAAAACTTTATCTTTAGAATGAGTAGTCATTCTCCTCAAGTTCCTTTAGAGTCACATGACCTCTACTTAAGACTTGTCCTTTATTAGGTATGAACTCAGGCTTCGGTTCCGAATTTGGATTTGATCTTTGAAAGACTATCTTTGCAAGGATAGTAGAGATTGTTATAGCTTCTTTGGACTTACTTGTCTTGACATCTTTCTTTATTAGGATCTTTCTTGTCCGTGGGTCAATTGGTAGGTAACTTCCATGTCTCTCAATTTGGAGCTCCAGGTCATGGGCACGTGTTGCCAACTCTTCAAAGGAGTGGGGCATATACGCTTGGAGATTATAGAGTAATCCCCAATGTATACCTTGTACATACATGTCAATGGAAGATTCTAGGCTGATTCGTTCTCTACAATTAAGCATGAGGTTCCTCCTGATGTACTCTACAATAGGCTCTTCCTTGCTTTGCTTCGTTCAAGCAAGTTCTAGAAGGTCGACAGTTCTCATGCTGTTGTAGAAGCGTGTTAGGAATTCTCGCTCGAGTTGATCCCAACTATCAATTGACCCAATCAGTAAGTCTGTATACCATTCAAATGTGGCACTTTTGAGGGAGCGTATAAACTGCTTTACCATGGTATCATTGCAATTTTCTGCGTTGTTATACATTTCAATAAAATGAGCAACATCTTGCTTCGGGTTGCCCTTCCCTTGGAACTTTGGAGATTGGTAACCGAGTAGGATCTTCATTTCGACAACTACAAGGCTTAGCATAAAGCAATGAAGATTGTACTGAACCACCATACTAGGCACGAATGATGTCTGCAATCATATGTTGACGTTGTTAGACGGATAGAGAGCCAATGGAGAGTTGAGTGGTGTTACGCCACACATTTTGAAAAAGTGTTAGATCATGTATATCTTGTATTTTTGGCGTTCTTGGGCTTCTTAATCTTTAGCTTTGGAAGATCCTGCATTTTCTTGATTGCCTTCAGCAAATGAATTTTGCAACTCTAGCATGTGCATGAAGTCAGCAATCTGTGCATCATTTTAGCCTAGTGACTTTGTTAACTTTTCAATGGCTATAAACATTTATTGGATTCAATCATTAGAGCCCGATGTCGCTTTTGTGACCATTGCTAGTTCGAGTGATTCTTCATATGAGAGGATCTAGACACGAATCTGCCATTGGAGATGGAACTAGAATGAAAGATTTTCATTGAACTCTTGCTCTTTTATGTCGAATGAGAGTTCGACTTCTTGCAAGCAATTTTCACTTTTCCTTTGTTGGAGAACTTACTCAGTGGTAGGACCGTTGAGTTTTCCCAATTTTTGTTTGGGCTCTTGTCGTATGAAAGAGTTCAACAAGTATCTCTTCAAGATGAGTCATAGTTTTATTTACCTTTTTTCACTTGCCATTATAGATGTAGTGGTTGAAATTTGAAGATTTTGATATTAAAAGATGAGAGAACAATAACTTCCCACCGGGCGTGCCAAGAAATTTGTAGGAAGAATTTTGTGTATTAAAAGATAGAAACTGTTACAAATTGTATTTTTGAAAAATACAAGTGGATGTTAATCTTCTCGTAACTGCAGAACTGCAAGATCTTCTGATTAATGATCTGGATGTTTGAAGATGAGGGGTCGTGTGGTTTGAACCCTGGATTTCGAGATTTGTTGAGAATTTGGCTTGTTCGTCACTTGGATTTCGAGGCTTGGATTTGCACTTAGAGATTTGGACTTGAATTTAATTTAATTTGAAGAAGACTTGGATATTCTTGGACTTGCTTGATTTGAAGAAGATTTTAATCTTCTTGTTGTTCGCTGAACTTATGTTTGAGAGGATTCCTTCTCTTCCTCATGATTTTCTTCTTCACTTTCCATTCTGAAATTTTACGGACCATTGGTCCTATTTATAGGGAAATGTTACCAATTTTGGTAACCACCCAATTATCTTTAATTAAAAGGAATAATCGAGTAATTATGATTTTTTTAAAAAAAAAAGTGGGACAAGTCTTTGAATTTTTATGGGCCTCAGTAGGCTTTAGTAAATTTAATTGAGCTAATTATTTAAATCAACCAAATTCATTATTTTATTTAGGGCGTGTTCGGTAGATATTAAAATTGGATTAAAATTGAAAATTAGCCGTTATTGTTGACTTTTATTAGACGGGTGAAACCCAATAACAGCCATATTTTCAATTTTAATTGGATTTTAAGCACGACCGAACATGCCATTAATTTTTTTATGTCTACATTAACACTAATGTAATGTTAAAATGAAATGTACAATTAAATGAGTAATTTAATTCAACATCATTGAACATATCACATAATGTTACTTAAACTGATATTGTAATGATATCGGATAGCATTATTCATGGACATCACTTTCTTCTTCAAGATTCACCAATCCAATTGACAAGTGGGACCACCTTGCATCCAATGCAAAAGCGGAATGCTATTACGCTAGTTAATTTGTTTGAATACGTTAAAATTATTTAATCGTGAATGGTCAAATAAAATTATTTAGTCCATGTTTGGTATCCAAATTTAAATAAAAGTTAACAATTAATTTTAACTACATATTTTATGGGTTTCATAAATTTTCAACCATCAATTTCTTCAACTTCTATCAAAATCTACTAAAAATCTGATTTTAATCCCCACCAAACAGGGACTTAATCTACAATTTGAAAAATTAAAAATAAAAATAAAGAAGTCACGTATGCATAGATCATTTAAATCATTTAATTCTTTGTAATTGGAAGGTTCTATACTAATAATTCCTAATAAATTTGTTTGATGTAAATTAAAACCATTATAATTCAAAGTTAATCAAGTTTGTAGATCTTATGGAGTGGTTAATGTCGGAGATGCAATGTGACAAAATAGTTGACTTTTATTTTTATTTTTTGGGAAATGTCTTTCTTTCTTGGATTATTCTTAGTGTACAAGAGAGATTTTACAAATGAGGTGGGTCCCACATTGGCGGCCCACCTATTTTGTGCGTGTGTGTTCTAGAGGGGTTCTGTGAAACCCCTCATGTACACCAAGAATAATCTATCTCTCCTCTCAATTAAGCGTACTGAATATGTTTCTCAACGTTTGATGTTAGCCAATTGATCGTCAAAACAATTTTCATTTGTTTTTTTTCCCCTCAAAACATATATAATTGAACATATTTATATCATGGGAGATGTGAATGGGGTGTAAACTCAGGTATACACCCCGAAGTGTACACGTATCATTTTTATTATATCATATATTCTAGAAGTGATCTTGATATCTGTACATCAAGCATTGTATAAGAATAATGATATGGAGTTAGAGCACCAACTTAGGTGGTCTACTTGATATGTTCAATTAAATGGATCATTTGATTTTGCATTTAAATGGATATTTCATGCAGTGTCACCCACATAAACTGGTGCTAAGAACTACTGGCAATAAATAGCATTACTTCTTACAGAATGACTTCCATAATGTCATATGACACTCTATCATTTGACAATTTAAAATATAGCTAGTTTTTTCATTCAATCTTTTTACTACACATCATTTTCTGGCATGCTTCTTATTTTGGACAAATAGCATAACCCTTCTAGAAGTCCTAAATATTTAAATATGATCTATTTAGGGTGTGTTTGATAGCATTTATTTTCCATAGAAAATTATAAGTTTCCACCCAAATTTGTATTTTGAAGTGTTTGATTCCTATTTTTTTTCATGAAAAATATTTTTCAACTTTTGAATATATGTCTAATTTTCCTTATTTTTAAGGAAAATATTTTCTTTTAAATGAGTAGGTTT
>CAIGRS010137893.1:0-13273 GCA_903798395.1 Fraxinus floribunda
TTGTACATCTCACCATGCATCGCACAGGTGAAAGACTAGTATATGGTTAAAATAAGAAAATGTTATCGATTTACGTATAATATTATTTTATTGAAAAATGTGATTGAAAATAAGTTTTGAAAAAAATGAATTTTCACAAGAATGAGGCTCAAACAAGGCTTAAGGATTGTGATGCCAATAAGGTACACTTTTCTTTTTATTTTGTTTTCATTTTTAATAGGAGAATTGTAGGAACTGGTACAAGAAGTAGCGATAATCTGGGATGAGTTATTGTTCTAGAGATGTGGACGATTGTGGGTTTTCTTTCCCCCGAGGATGGTGCAACTGTAGTTGTGCGAAAATATCTTCCTCATTTTATTAGTGTCCAACTCAATTGTGTTGTGAATGACTCTTTTCAACTAACTCGTAGCTTTAGGTTTGACTTTACTTTTGATCCATACGACAATTGACGTGGTTAAGTCGTTAAATCAGGTAAGTCGTGATTTGTGCTGCTTCACTTTTATGTGGACTAGTTGTGTTTCATTTTTTCAGGTCCCGTCATTCATGGTGAGTTGCATAAACGAAAGAATAAGGATGAACTTGCTTTTCCAAAGTTTGGGACTAACATAGTTTGAGGACTAATTATGCAATTTCCCTCGAGAAAGGGAGTGTGAGTGCAAACAATTCAGGAAAATAAGTGGAAAAATTAGAAAATTGACTAATGAGAACACTGAGAATATTCAGATGGAACTGTCAAAATCTCAATAAAAAGCTTGCGATTTCGATTCAGCTGTAGAGAGATTAAAAAGTAGAAAAGAAAATGGAGAAAATTATATTGATGAGATCGTTGTGCCGCTCGATTTGTAGAAGATCTCAAGCTTTCTCCCCCTCCTCCGCCGCCGCCGCTACCTCCGTCGTCAACCACCATATCCGCCGCCTCCATTTCTCTTCCCCCGCGATCCCCACCTCTTCTCATGACCGTCTACCATGTGGTACTTTTTTGTTAACACTTGTGTATTGTCAAAATTTATCTTTTTTATTTTTATTAGAAGCTCGTTGTATGCCAAAAAAGAAGTTACTGACTATTGTGAATTTAGTGATAGAGCGGAGCTCTTCTTCAGTTTCTGCTGTATTTTTATTTATTTTAATTCGGACTCTATTAACTCTACTGTTCGTACATTTGATGTCAAAAATCTGAATCTCGGAGATGGGGTTGGCCAGTTAATTGATTTTTCCTAACTTATTTGAACTCGCAATAATTTATCGAAAAACATAACGTGGTATTAGCTCTAATATTCTTTGTAACGACGCTTGTCGACTTTGACTTGGAAGTTCAGACCTTTATGTAAAAAAATTGCTGATTGAGAAGATGTAAGGAAATTTGAGGCTAATTCATTTGGTTTCTAAGTTTGCTCAGGTTAATGCATTACTTGAATCAATTGCTCCTAAGAGAAAAAGCTTACTTATTTCTATAATTTAACATGGTTTTCACTGAGTTTCCAAGATGCTTTTCGCAAATTTCCGAAGATTTAACATGAATTATTTTGAAAACTTATTATAGATGGAAAAGTTTAAAGCATGAGTCAGGATGAAGCATGTATTTCACCTCTTTACCCTCAGTAAAAACTGGAATGTAAATCCGTAGGAACAAAACTTTATTTAGAATCTCTTACCGACTATGATATAAAGACACTCCTAAAAATGACATGCCGTCAAATAGATCTTTAATACTCACAATAGTAATTTACTACTCCGGAATTGCATTACTTAAACCA
Organism: Fraxinus floribunda; assembly: GCA_903798395.1. Classification (NCBI taxonomy): domain Eukaryota; kingdom Viridiplantae; phylum Streptophyta; class Magnoliopsida; order Lamiales; family Oleaceae; genus Fraxinus; species Fraxinus floribunda. The sequence goes on from CAIGRS010137893.1 coordinate 1,755, forward strand.
ATGGATCATCTTTGGATCTGCTCAAGACTAGTCCCAGTCACCAAACATACCCTTCCTTTTATTTGGTGTCAATTGGTCACTTAAAATGTTTTTTAATTTCCTGAGTATCACAATTTTTTTTTTTTCTAAAATTAGGCTTTCTCATGTGGCCTGTGGGAGAGAAATGTTTCCCCTTTCCTTTTTCTTTTCACTTACTATATGTATCCATGAAGGGAAAATCAGAACATGTGTCCGTTAGAACCAATTATATCATGTATTCTTATGGACTACTACATTCTGAATTATGGTTGACACTGAGAGGAGTAAATTAATTTGCTATGCTGTACATCTTGTAAGTGATACTGCCTTCTCTTAATTTGCCACAATTGAAATATCATTTTTGATGCACCTGTATCCTATTTAATTGAATACACCTCTGTGCCTAATGTGTCATAAGCTGTTCTCATGCCTACCTAGAACCTAAACGAAAAGATTCTTCTGCTTGCATACTGGTAGTCTTCGAAATCAGTTTTACACTGGATACTTTCAATCACATAGGTTACTCAAATCCTTTAGCAACGCGCATTGGCAGTAAACGTTTGTTCAGTGAAGATGTTGCACATATGCCTGTCATAAAAGACCCTGAAATTGAGCGGGCAGTCAAGGACTTACTGGCCACAAACTGGGATGAGCTCCCACCTGCTGTAGTCCATGATGTAAAAAAGGCATTGTCCAAGAATACTGATGACAAGATCGCCCAAGAAGCCCTGGCCAATGTTTTCCGAGCAGCAGAGGCTGTTGAAGAGTTTACAGGTATTCTCATGTTGCTGAAGATGGAAATGGATGATGCCATTGGGATGAGTGGCGAGGTAACATGAATTGCATGTGATTAATAGTTCCATATTTCCAGTCTTTTTTTGGCTGCTTGTATAATAATTAATAATTGACAGGATGTGAAACCCATGCCAGAAGAATATGTTAAGGCAATGCGTACAATCTTTGATAGATATGTTGCATATTTGGATGCATTCGGGCCGGAGGAGATCTATTTGAGGAAGAAAGTGGAGAATGAGTTGGGAACAAAGATGATATACTTGAAAATGAGATGCAGTGGCCTCGATTCTGAGTGGGGAAAGGTATGATTCCACTATGTGGTAATGGCTATGCTGGAAAAAATTGCAACATTTGTTACAGATGTTGCAAATGTCTTAGCTATGACAATTGAAGATGGCAAAGTATATGCAGTTCTATTTTGCCTCTTCTAAAAGATGAATGAATAATCATACACCTATTATGTTTGGGCCTTGGAATGGATACTTGCTCGGCAATAGTCGATGAGGACTTCAAAATTTGATCTCTAGATAACGGTTTTATATGTGAGAAGCGTTGGCATCCCTATTGTTTTGCCTTTGTTTTCCATGTAATTTTTCAATTTCATTTTTGCTTTTAGGTAACAAACAAATTTATTTTTTAGCAATCTCAATTACTTCATATACTACTGTGATTGAAATCCTGCAACTAATTTAAATGTATGTTTGTTCCTATTTTCCTCATCATCAGTTTGCTTATTGCAGGTTACGGTCCTTGGGACTTCTGGAATCTCTGGTTCTTACGTTGAGCAGAGAGCATAGAATTGGATAGACATCTAAACAATAGATTATTTTTTTTCATGTTTTTGACTTGTGGAAAAATTTCAGAACCATTGAAGTTTCCAGCAAGTTTACCTCTGCTAGCCAGTTTGGTTCTTGTGCTCCTCTTCTGCTAGCATGTTCACTGAATCTCTGTTCAAGTAGGTATAATAAAGGACACCCAGCAAACTTAAACAAGTTGATGTCCCTGATGCTGTAATTTTTCTTCTGAATTTCCCGTAACTGGGGTTTCAAGCTTGTTTAATGGTTTTCTGTTCAGAATAATGATTTGTTGGTTCGATTGGCTAAGCATGTTATCATTATCATTTAAAATAAGAATACAAGAACTGAAAGTTGAGGTGAAATCTTGGAAATACTGAATGAATGAGCATCTTCAGGATGATTATCCATTCTCTTGCTATCTTCTTGCTTGTTATTTTTCCCTTATTTGTACAATTTTGCTTCTATTCATTGAAAAATTGAAATCATAAATGTATATATGAATGGAATTCTATTCTTCTTCTACGAACTTCGTCTACTATAATCGTGTAAGCTATAATCGTGTCATTAGAGCATCTACAAGAGACTCTATTTTTAAAGAGAATATTCTATCATTTGTAGAACATCTATAAATTTAGAGAGTTAAAATTTTAAAATAGTCCAACAAGCTCTTTATATTTAGCACTTAATTTTACCACTCCCAAGAAATATTTATTATTTTTCTTCATATTTTATTTTAACTANTTTTATTTTAACTAGTTTTTTCTTAGATTATTTTATTGTTTTCCTACATTGAAATTTAAAACTTTTTGAATGCATTTAATTATAGAGAATGAGTTTGACTCTTCAAATTACTCTCCAATTAAAATGTTAATTTAAAACGTCTCTTGAAGCATGATTTTAGATGTTGACTTTTTAAAATAAAGAGCATTTCATGTTTAAAGAGTCTCTTGGAGATGCTCTTACACGATCAAATGTTTAAAGTGTCGTTGAAGTAGAATGTCCTATTTCACACCATGAAATGCCCTAGAACAAGAAGCCACTCAAGTCCAGCATTATAATAAGGCACCCGAGGGTGAACACAAAAGCTCGCACTCAACTGTAAAAAGCAGAGACGACACTATGGCCGTAAACTCAATTGGACAAAGAGAGGAACAATGACATCTTGAAGATCATTTTTCCCTACGATTCTCTGCTAGCTGTCTTGTAGTTGGATAACTTTAGCTTCATGTTTTCCAGTACTTCGAAGAAAGTATTAAACTACCAAAGCTGCAATTATGGGAATGACAAATCATTTTCTAATGTAATGAAAGAAAGTTCCTCTTTCGCGTAAAAAAACACCACCACAAAAATAGTGACAAATTCTGAAGAACACAGAATGAGGGAGGAAAAGAATAATGATGGTAGTATGACGAAAAGCCATCAGTACATTCAAGACTCCACACCACATAAAAGGAGTCTAGGATGTACCAATTGAATCAATTGGATGACTTGTGAAGCTGTTGGGATGTAAGAGAAATAAGAGACTGAAGCTTAGCAACTGCAGATGTCTTATCAGGTGGGCACTTGGAGAGAGCGACATTTAATGAGTTGACAGCCTCATCAAGTTTCCCTGCAGCCATGGAAGCTAACCCTTCCTTGTAAGCTTCATCCGCCATTCGAGCATCATATTGTAAAGTCAACTTTCCATTAGAGTTTATGTCCTTTGAGACGGAAGCAGATCGAGATTTTAAGTAAGCAGTAGCATGAGTGTACTCAAGAGCAGTAATGGCAGAATTAATCTCAGCCATAAGCACTTCAGGTGATGTTGAGCTGGTCTTCACATCATCAAACACATTCCAGAGGGATTTTTCTTCACCAGAACTCATTTCTATATCTTAATCTGAGTTCCCCAATTGTCAAAAAACCAGGACCTTGTGGCACGTAATGTCACACACAAACTTAGCAATAACTCTCGTCTCCATGATAAAAATATGTGGAAGGAAATAAATGGTCAAGCTTTGAATTCCATGGTTGAAAGCTAGCAAAATTCTTTGTTTAGTCCATACCTGCAAAATCCTTGTTGCAGACAATAATATTTGTTAGCCAGCAGGGATGAAGCATAAACTGTGTGTTGCAGAAATGGTAAGCTCACAAACAAAAACCTATTATCCGAGTTATGAATGTCTCTTCTTCAGTAAGAATACAATTAATCAGAGTTGAATCCTTCATAATTCATCAGGGAGCAACTATTGTTAAAAGAAAATAGCAATGAGTCCTAAATTTAATTACATGTCTGTCAATTTAGACCAACCAAATGTTGAATTGATCTCCTATTAGATAGTAGAATGAACTAGACAATAATTACAAAAAATTGCACCGTTGGTTCCCAACCTACAGCTCTTACTGCAAGTTGGTCCACACCTTTCGGAGCATATTTGTCCTCAACCTTTCACTGCTGTTGCACAAGTAGTCCTGGTAGATGGTTTCCATCCAAAAGTTCATTAAAAAGTCAATTACACCATTTTCTCAAGAAACTCTCCCCCTCCCAACCAATGGAAAAAAATTCTAGTTTAAAACTGTTGTTGGCCTTCGGAGAGAAGGGATTTCAAGTGATAGAACTCAGGGCACCGTTCTGGTCTTTACACAAATGATTCTACATTTAAACCTAAACAGGTCAATATAGCATGGCAAAGAGTGGTGGCTAGTTTTGGTACGATAAGTGACTTGATTGTTTAACAATTAAATTACATTTTTCAGCTTCCAATCAAAACTTACAAGATTGTAATCTTCGATAATCTGGTTCTGCTTAAGGGTGCAGATGCAAACTCAAAGACCTGAAGATGCAGTTCAAAACCTCTTAAGATGATGATCCCTCAATACTGCTTCCAGTGAAAACAGAAGTCAGATAATTTGTCAGTCAGCTTTGTGCTACTTTTTAGTCTCTTAAGTTTGGCAGCCATGGTACGGATGGGGGAGCACGGCCAAGAACCAAAGTTTGGGGGAGAGGTGGGAGATAGATAGGCCGGGGGTGGCGTGGCAATGGTGATGCGGTGGTGTGGGGGTGTAGGCAGGGATGATGTTTAGTCTTTTTTCTGTTTTCATTTTTATTTTCTTGTTTTCCTTTTCTTTGTCTTTTCTCTTTGTTATTTAATTAGAAATAATGGTATCGACATGTTTTTAGTAAAATATTGACTTTTTAATGGATTTTTGAGACAGAAATTGTCTTTTAACCAAAACTCTCGTGTTAATGGTTGGGACCAACTTGCTACTAACTGCAATTTTCCCTAATTATTCTAAAACTATAACATCAAAAGTGAACCAAGAAAGCAACTTCATTCCACACAAAAAATTGTATGTATACAGTTTCCCTCTCACCTTTATAGACGGATATTATTTCTTATTTAGAGGGGAAATGAAAGAACCAAGAACTGCAGCCTGTGAAATAGAAAACCCACCTTCAAAATATTTTAAGCTACTACAGAAAAGATCGATTAGTATACATAGATCACAATTCGTTCACTGAAGTAATGAATGCGGGACGTGATACTGGTGCCTATTCTAAGGTCACCAATAATTATTAATGACAAGGTAATTAATAAAATTATCCAACCAAGAACAGCACATATGTTCCATTTTGAATATTAACATACAAATTATCAATTTATCACCACCCATTTTGATCACCATAAACTTTTGCTAATTGGGAAATAAAAATCCTTCTTGGTAAATGAATTTTCCAAATTGCATTCTTGAAACCCAATAGAGGAAACATCAAAAATACCAAAACTATAGATGAAATTAGGTGCAAAAATATGTGTCAAAGCCCCTATATATGGTAAAATAATTGCTGATAGAATATACGCATTATATATGATAAAATAATTGCTGATTGAAAGTCAATTGAAGAAGAAAGTGGTACCTGGGAAACTGAAGCGGCTGTTTAATCTTACAATTGGTTGCTCTCATTCACAATCGAATTATGAGAGTTCTTCAAACTGTATTTACACTTCCAAATTTCATCAAAAATCGATTTTTTTTTTCTTCCTCTCTTGATTTTTTCCTGTGGTGAGCTATAGGTTTGGGAATTGTGAGGGGTTAGCTATGGAAAGTGGGAAGTGCAGAATGTGCACTTATGATGAAATACTATTATTCATTTAAAGACAGGATTTGAGTGAAAGATAGTTTTAAATGTTTTATTATTATTTTAATTTTGAGCAATTAAAAATTTTACTTATATGAACTTCATTGTGTTGGTATTTCATTAATATTCTAGTTTCTAAAATGAATTAACTACGTGTAAAAATTAATAAAATAGATAATTTTCAATGAACAAATTCAGTAGGCCTTGAACTAGTCCCGCTTCCTCATCCCCATGCAAAACTCACTTATGCAAGACTTGCCATCGGTTTCTCGTGAACGTGATGCCCTTGCGCGAGCAAACATGTTGTCAAGCTTCATCAGTTAACCACAAAGAGTGTGAACATTAGTGTGTCCAAGCTCTTTTTGTAAATTAACCAACCGATCAAGGAACTGTCACCTATAGAGTAACGTTTTAATTAAAATTCCTTTCGGCAGATGAGGGATGTACCCACCACATGTCGCTCTTAATAAGCACTACATGTTACATGTATATAGAGATTGGAATCCGAATTATGTATGAACTATTAACATTTCTACATTAACACATCTTTTTCTTTGAAATATATTGGCTTGATCATGAGAAATAAATCTAAAAAGAAACAATTTGTATTACATGGCACATGCACAAGCAAAAGCTTTTATCAGTCTTTGTCCATATATCTTGATCACATTATCCTCACCATTGGACTTTCTAATTTAAAGCCATCAGCACCAACCTAAGTACTCCGTACTACAAAAAATTGAAGAACCAAATCCAATGCACCAATGCTTACAAGACACGAGAAAAGTTGAGGGTGAGCAAACAATGACGACTACGGACCAATGAGAACCTCCACTAAGAGGTGTAAAATACATTCATGATTCATCGTTGTACTGGCACAGTTTGCAACTTCTCTTGGAGCCTTTCAGCTTTGCCGCCTATTTGTTAGCAGAAATAACTCAGACGCTGACCACACCAGCAACCCATGGAACAATTACTGGCGCTTTTGGATGTGCATTTCTATATGATTCAGGATACCTGTCCTTAAAATTTGATTTGGGTTTCTCCGACTGCAAACGATAATCAAGACACAGATTTATTTTCGATGCATTACGGGTTATGATATAAATGAGTAAGTCAGAACAACTTCATGAAAAGTTTGCAAGTGAACTTACATATTTCAGCCAGCATTCTTGATTTTTGTGTTCATAAATATCTGGAGAGTGGCATCCAGTCTCGGATGGGCAATAAACCCATATATTGCATCTCTTTTCACCAGGTTTGGCACGTTTGGCTTGATTCAAACAGGCCATACAACATTCATATGCAGACTCTTTATGGTGGGTAAGACCCCACCTGACAGCATCACCACCATAGTCTGTATGAACTTCTGCATGGCATTCAAGAGGGAGCTGTCTGCCTGGTAGGATCCGACTGTCTGGAAAGACAAATATATCTCAGTAAAAAGAGAAGTGCATCTCAAATCCAAAAGGACGAGAAAGACGGCAAAGAAAAGAAAGTGATTAATTAGTAAAATGTATAGGTGATACAAAATAATTAATCTTTAACACAAAGAAAATACTGTCATTACCAAACTCCTCTTCACCCTCAGGTTTGTCATCATGTCCCTTATTAATGGTTTTGATCGGAATCCAGAGGCCAAAATTTTCTAATAACTCGGCCCAATTGGAACCCAAAGCTCTTGCAACAACACCTGCCAATGCATTAGATAAACTTGACATTGCGACAAAATAATACGAAATATTAAAATAGTGTAACAAGGTCAAAACAATATTGTATAGAAGAGACTGTACCAGCTTCCTCAGGCAAAATTGTTGAATTCAGGATTTTCCCACGAACAAGTCTCTTTACTTTTTTTAGTTTTTCTTTCCGCCAGCTTTCAACTGCCTCTGTGAAACAGAAACAGCATTAACAGAGTAACAGATTGAAAAACAAAATATACACGACGACACAACATAATTCTTCCATTTCATCTCAGCTGTAGCCCAAGATCCATTCAAGTTTTCAAGAACTATGCAAATGCTCAGACGATCATAGATCGTATAACAAGTAATCCCAAATGGCATGACAATGGACAAGAAATTATAAGGAAGATAATATATCCAGATGAATATATTTATAATAATTATTTCATCCATTCTTTAACTTTTTCAAAAGATTTTTTTTTGGATAAATATTGCTAAAAGTAGCAATCTGTTCTCCTGAAAGAAATGAGCTGTTAACATATCCAAGATACCAAGCAGACGAAATTATTATACCTACCCATGCCCTTGAACTAGCACTTTAAACCAAATTTCTACTCAGTTAAGTCAAGGAACATTCTAAAGAAATCAGCTGAAAACAGATCCAAGAAACTTAACAGATCATTATTTCTGACTTTATCCCCTAGCCATGCACATGACCAACACATTAATACAGACATGATGGACGGTATAACTAAAAACCTCTCATGCATAACTAAAAGCACGAATAACAGATCAAATACAAGAAGCACTCTGCAACCACAAATTACAACATACAAAGCATTCTAACATCCTTCTAAAGATATCTTCCTGCTAATGAAATCATAAAATCGATTTCAAGAGCATCAATGACTCTTAACACTAAAATGAAGACAGATATGGCCAAAATTTAGAATCTAGCCCTTAAGAATCAGAAAAGATGATGCAAACCCACAATTTCTTAATCCATTCAAAAATGATGAGGAAAAAGGCTGTAAATAAGTCATAAAGAAAAGACAGAAAAGAAGATAATTGACACTCTTAATGCAACTTGCGCTAAGCATAGCCCATTACCTTATTTCAAAACACTGAATAGGGCCAACATGTAGCTGTTTTAGATGGCCTGAACATAATCTATGGCGGCTTCAAAAGATCATATTACATTTCTTCCACTAGGTATATGCTCTAACTTATTTGCATACATTGTTTCTTATTTTCCATTACAGTTCTCATGGAGAATTTTCACATGAAACTAGACTAATTTTATTCATCCAATTTTCCATGATTCAAAATGTATTTAAATCACAAGATCAAGATCCAGCATAAAGCATTACCTAACTAGATAATAATTTGCTTTTACACTGTCTACAGAACCCTAACCTAATCAATCTAACCATTAGCTATAAGACAACTACCAGGAGTTTCATCTACATTCATGTATCACCAATGATTACTAGAATCAGGTCCATCTAAGTTATTATGAGGCATATTCTTTTTCTACGGCCTCTTGGAATTCACACTAACCATTGTACAAATTTACACTGTCAAATAAGTAAATTGGAATGTTCAAGTTCATCCAACTCTTACCCCAAATCAACAACTGGAATACAAATCTAAGTAATTGGGTTGAACTGAACTACGAGTGCCATGTGGGACAAAAGACAAGTTACTCAATATACCAACGAAGCTAAACAGAGATTTTGAACAGCTTAGCATTTTTGAAAAGCGTCATTTCAAGATACATCAACATAATACCCAAAGATGAGACCACCTTTCCCACCAGCAATGCTCATACAACCCGAATCTAGAAAGGTGGATAATAAAAGCAATTAGGTAAAAGGGATTGCCCAACTATAACTAAACTGCGAGGTAAAGAACTTCTTTAAAAGTAATATGATTTTAAGCATTTGCAACTGACAGAAAATTGTCCATTTCCTATTGTGAGAGAGCTTTTACTGCGCATGGGCAGGTGGAAGAGAGACAATGCCACCCTCCACTATTTGATAAATATATGCCCAAAAAGGAGAAATATAAAGCATTTACATAAAAAGAATTTTCTAAATATAACAAACTGCCAGGTAAGGGAAGTTTTCCTGATGACGTATGATTTAAAACATTTATAATCAATCAAAGAGATGGGCCCCGAATCTTATTTTAGAGAGAGCTTTCCCAGCAAGCAGGCAAGAGGAAGAGAGAGAGCGCCCACATCTGCGGGAGGATAGGTTCAGGTATTCCAATCTCTCTTTTAAAAGAGTAACTGAACTTCTTAACCTAATTTACTAGGATGGTTTGATCACCTCTGCATTTAGTTCATTTCAGGAGGTTTTCAATAGAAATAAATGGAAGACACAGTTCTATATTCTATGTCATATCATCTGAAGAGGTATCTAACTTAACGTTAAAAGCATTTTAGATACCAAAGCTTATCTTACAAGAATTCAATCAATTAATAGATAAAACAAGGCAAGGTCATGCAGATTTCGAAAGTGCCTTAAAATTGTTGAGCCAAAATCATAATTTAAATTTATTGTACCATATCATTTTTTTAATATAGCTTGATCTTCAAAAAATATTACCCCTAAACTTAAAATAGCCACAACTCCTATTACCACTTTAAAGCTTAGTTTTGATGGTCATGAAACTCGAAAGAGACGAAGAAACAGAATTAAACATTAAAACTTCTAAATTTCATTTAGAAACCGATTGGGATCATTCATTGCATTATAATTCAGCACTTAAAAGGAATATAAGATTACTCTAATGATGGTGAGACTTCTCCCTTCGTTAAACTTGACTTGCATCTAGTTTCCAACTTTTGAATCTTCCTATGTATCTTCCAAGGACAGCTACACAGGTACATGGGAACGTTTCTTGGATTGGTGCAACAAAACACATTAGAAGGGGTGTAATGCGTATCTGGTTGGATGCTTGGGATGGCTGTCCCTTATGCAGGTTTAATTAGCCTCACACTGTCTTCTAAAACCTGTTGCCTAGTTCCTGCCGGTCCAAATCCTAAGTGTAGCCTTAATCAGGTAAAACATCCATACAATCCTTTACCAAACTCAGATTCTAGCAACTTTAATCTTACTGGATTTAAGTCATTAGTTTTGGGTCAATCATGTAATAGCATGAAAATGCACTCTTAGATTAATAAGTACAAGTATAGAAGTTCAAGATCAATTATCAGAAGAACTAAAGCTAGGCCCTACAATCAAAAAAATACCAGAGTCTATCCTCGAGTATTCATTATATGAGTTGAGTGTAAAAATACTCCTCCAATCAAATTATATCCTTGAGTTGAATTTTTTCTCTAATCAAACGAACAATGTGCAAGTTAATCATGAATGTAATAAATTACTATCCTCTTTACTAAAATAATAAGCTTTCAGATTTGATGAAGTGCCGGAAAATGCTTAAGGGGATAATTGTCTTTCATCAAAAAGTTGTTGATTCCATCTTGTGAATATATGTTCCCAATACTCAAAAATATATACTCCCAAGATACTGAAATACTCTCACTCATTAACGTCTCAAAGAGCACATACTACAAATAGAGGTTCATTATACACTCAGCGTTAAGTTAGCATGTTTATGTCGATCCAATGAAATTAATTAACCCATACAAATAGATCTCATACTACAACCCTTAACCTACTTTAAATTTCACGTCGTCCTTTTCAATGCACTTATGTTCCCAATATTCACAAATCTAATTCTATTCACTACACAAACATTTGGGCTATTCGATATGAATTATCTTGCACACAAATTGTTTGTATATAATTCGTAAATATACTATTAAGACTTGGGGATCTTTATATTATGAATTGATCACAAGATAATGGCAATAATGAAATAAACATCAAATAAGAACATCAAGATTTATGTGAAAAATCCAAGATGGGAAAAAACCAGCAAGGGAAGAGAATTTTTTTTTTTTTGATAAGTAATCAATATATTAATTAAAAAATCAAAACATAATACACGGGGAATGTACTATCAACTTAAACCGTCCAAAAACGACATGAAATTAGGCAACCCTTCTATATGGTTATGAGCCACAGTGTT
>CAIGRS010137958.1:0-10500 GCA_903798395.1 Fraxinus floribunda
CACTTTTCTTCAATTCCATGGTTTAACATTCAGATGTACCTAGCAAACAAAATATATACAAAATTAAACCTCAATTCACTTAAAGTAATGACAATTATTTTGGTTTAACGGCACAAATAAGTGTATAAAATACATTTATCATGAATTTTTTAAAGGAATTTTTCAAGGTATGAAAAAAAATGAGTTTTAAGTGCATTTTGCTTAAAAATAATATTATCTTTGCATAATTAAATGAGAGGGGTAAGATATTAAAGAGATTAATGATGCTATGTTAGCATAAGTGCCAATTCCAAAAACTCGGAGGATGAAATTATCGCTTTAGAATAGTTGGAGGGAAAAAGTTTGGCATTTGAATTGGTACAAGGAAAAAATTGTGGCTTCTGACTACTTTTGGGGATGAAATTGCAGATTCTGAATACTTGGAGGATTGCGCTCATAAATAGATTGAAAACGAAAGCTTTTCAATGATAAATCCTCCAACTTACATATACATCAACTTGGTCCTCAAACTATCAGAAAGGACATATTAATCCTTTACCCACTGAAAAGCATCCACATGGTCCTTAAATTATACAGAAGGATCAATTTGCTCCTCCAACTATGCAGAATGATGATGTTAGTCCACAAACTATCACGAAATATCAATTTGTTCCTCAACCTATCACGAAGCTTTAATTTGGTCCTCCAACTATCATTAAATATCAATTCGTTCATCGACCTATCGTGAAACATTAATTTGTTTCTCCAACCATCCTGAAGCGTCAATTTCATCCTACATGCATTATCAATGGTGATGTTGATCTTCCAAATATTCTGAAAAGTTAATTACTGAAACGTGTCAACTTGGTCCTTCAAGTATCAAGATAGATCAATTTGGTTCTCGACTATCCTTAAAACGTCAACTTAGTCCTCCAACTATCCCGAACTATGAAATTGGTCCTCCAACTATTATTAGTGGTCAAGTTAGTCCTCCATTTATACTGAATACTCACATATTCGATGCATGATAACTCGCGTAAATTGAATGGATAAAAATGAAATGATGCGACAAGAGCGACGATTTAGATCTAGATTTTTTTATATTCCACTTAGCATACTTGATAACGATTGTCTCGTGACTTTTAAATTGGATTGGTCAGGGCATTATGAAAGTCGAGGACTAATGATACTTTTGAAACATGAGGGAGCTGTTCAGGATTTACTTAAATCATTTACAATGGAACTTAAAAATAATTTCAATTCCCACCAATGATATTTTTTGTGCTTAAAAGGAACTTGTGAGTTGTGACAGGAATTATACATTTGTTAAATTTTGCAAACTCTTTTGGTTATCTTGAACATGAACAATCATGATATTCAATTTACAATATTCAATTGTGCGGCCTTCAATGAAAATTCCCACATGGAACAAGAACGAGAAAATTAAAGTTTCATTTTTTTATATTAGCAAGATATGAATTGTATTGTATTATTTTTCAAACCCTAAGAGCGTATTAATAGGAGTTTTAAGTAGACTTTGCCTATCTCTTAAACTTAATTCAGTTCAATATTTAATTAATATAATTAATTAAATTTGTTTCATGAATAAATTATCCGACCCAATTAACAAACAACTTAATTAATTAATTATCCAACTTTTTTCAAATATTAATAAATATCATTCTTCAATTCTCCTCTCACGTGTGACGGATTAGGTATTCGATCACGATGCCAGCAACATTAATTATTATTTCGATCTAATAAAAATAAGATAAATTAAATCACAATTTTAATCTATCATTAATTCACATTCGTCTTCATTTAGCGATGTGTCAAGACGATACATGTGACAAATATGTCGTGTGGTATGACAGAATCAAGTTTTTTTGTTTACCGCACTATAATCCATTTACCAATATGATCCGATCAATTACGAGATATGAAATTTGTCTGTAGACATAAAAAAATAAATGGCAAATAATGGGTTGGGTCAATTTAAGTGATTAACCCAATTAAAATTATTAAACTTAAACCAACTAATCCCATTGAATTTTTAAAGCTCATCCTATTATTTTCTTAAAATTCACAATTATTCAATTATAATCAATTTAATTGAATTAATTGGGTAATAACCAAAATTGACCACGAATTTCCCCTATAAATAGGGTCAAATGTTCATTACAATGGAAGAGGAAGAAAAGGGCAAGAGAAAACCACGAAATGTTGAAAGAATTCTCTCAACTCCAAGTCCGGCAAACCCGAAGAAGATCAAAATATTCTTGAAATCAAACAAATCCAAGAAGATCAAAGTCTTCCTCAAATCAAATCAAGATCAAGTCCAAATTTTCGAAGTACAAATTCAAGTGACGAACAAGTGAAGTACTCGACAAATCAAATTCTCAAGAAATCCCGAAGTCCATGATTNAATCAAATCAAGATCAAGTCCAAATTTTCGAAGTACAAATTCAAGTGACGAACAAGTGAAGTACTCGACAAATCAAATTCTCAAGAAATCCCGAAGTCCATGATTCAAGCCACGTGACTTCTCGTTTTCAAACATTCAGATCATTAACTAGAGGGTTTTGTATTTATACAATTACAAGAAGATTCATATCTATTTGTATTTTTTCAAAATACAATTTGTAACGATTTCTGTGTTTTAATACGCGAAATTCGTTATACAATGTCATCTCAATTATCGATCATATCTTTCATTCCGCCATTAATTCAATGTAAATCGAAAACTCTTTTCAACTCACGAGTACATATTGGCCAATGATTTCGTTTTCAACTTAACTGAATGAACATAATCTCTCTATATGTAATAGTGATTAATCATATATTAAATCATTCACAACTTTATATGATTCTTGACAAACTCGAATGATGTCGTATTTGTGACTATTTACGAAGTAACACCCAACACACCAAAGTATGACCGTCCCCGTATAAGACACTATGATGACATCAAATCGAATGACCAATTTTGCTACCAAACGTTAGAGATTAACCATCGGCACTAAGTTAGTTATCAATGTAGAATCTCTTAGACATGTCTCCAATATTTTGTTCTATAACAAAACATTCACGTATTCATTTAAAATGCCACTACATTTTAACTTGTAAAATCAGCTACTCACTTCAAAAAGTGAGAAACGTCACACGTGATGATTTATCCGTAATAAAAATATTCGTATCTCGTTATCCCTTACGATCACTAATGATTTGAAATTCAGTCATATATAATTTGTATCTCACAATCACAATTCCTTGTGATTGACTAATTATTAAGATTTAAATCTATGGATTATATTATTTAATTTATTAGAATATTAATTCAATAAAATAATAGACAATTATACGTTCAAAATCGATTGAATTTAAGGTATAACACTTACGTCGGCTACCTTTTTAAATTAAGTTTCTTTAACAAGCAAGTAACGAATTTTTGGTGCTGATTTTTATAATTTATTAACGTGCTTTCATAATATTCGTAATATTTGTTGAAATCTTCGATTTTTATAATTTATACCAGCAATTATCAACGTTTCTCGAACCTTTTTTTTCAATTATTTGTTCGTCTCTTCAACGTTAGATTCATAGAAAAATATGACAAACTTCTTGATTGTTGAGAACTTTGACTTTTCTACGTTCGTCTGAATTTAAACTTTTCGTTGTCAACCTCTCGTGTTTACGTAATTCTTGAAATAAAATTGGACTAGAAATAAAATAAAAAACCTCACGGTCATTGTGGTCCGCAAACTATACAATAGTACAAAGTCCAAACCACATTTTCCCTTGTACGAATCCAATCCAAGAGCACCAAAATTGATAAATTGATTGGTGTGGGCCAGTATTAATAATTGTTTTCGCTATTTTCAACATCCTCCTTTCGTCACAACACGGAACATTTAACCTGCATGAATCTTACAAAATATGTGCCGACAGTATCTCGATGAATAATTTCGAAAGTAAGAATGTGTTCGAGTCACATTATTTTGGAAGAATGTATTCTGAAATAATAGATTAATAGAGATTATCTAGTTGAAAAATAAGTAAAAATTATTGATGCGATGGAAAATATCATTTTATTGAAGAATGTGCGGTTGGAAATTAGTAAAAGAATGAAAACAAAAATTTTAATGTATACCAAACAGAGACTAATTTTTAAAATCAATGGCTCAAATTTCGTCACGCTCATTTTGTCAACAAATTTGTAAACTAATTTTATACAATTAGATTAATTGCAATATCCATATATTGCGTGCGTTCGGGCCCAAACAAAATACTAATAATAAATAGTAGTAGTCGCTAGTCATTTTCTCCTTCCTTTGGTGAGACATACTATCTATAAATATTTTTCTTTTTGATTTAGGGCGTGTTCGGTAGAGATTAAAATCGGATTAAAATTGAAAAATTAATCGTTTTTGTTGACTTTTATTAAACGAGTGAGACCCATTAACGACTATATTTTTAATTTTAATTGAATTTTAAGAATGATCAATCACGCCCTTGATGTAATGAATACCACTATATTATAGTTGAAGAAAGTTAATAATTTAAAATTATTTTTTTTGATTTTGACATTAGCAAGACGACCCTTCACCAATCAAACGGCAAATTGAACACGTCTAAAAATACACACAAATCACGAGAAATAGAAGACCTCTCACTATACGAATGGAGAAGAAATTCACCAACTCAATAGCAAATTTTTTTTTTTTTTGAAATACGAATGACACGTGAAACTAAACGCGATGAAAATGTCGTATATGATTCGCAACACGTGATACCTTACACTCTTCATTGTCCGGCCATTTGCAAGAAAGGTCGATCAACAATTTTCATTATTGTAGCAATTAACTTTAGGTCAAAAATTATGTCAACGAGACGGAAATATTTGTCTAAAGCTATTGATGCACAAATACTTTCCAATTAGCACAATAGTCGAACATTAGAAAGACAGAAAGACGTCTATGAGATTTTGTCAAATACTTAAAACCCGTTTGATATTACTTTTAAAAAGTCAAAGTTGCTTTTAAACTCGATTGACTAAATTTATAAAAATATTTCTTTTATAGCTTGTTTGGTACCAATTTTAATCCAATTAAAATTGAAAATATAACGGTTATTGGGTCTCACTCGTCTGATAAAAGTCAACAATAATGACTAATTTTTCAATTTTAATCTCTACCAAACATACTCTTAATTAGAAGAGCTTTCAAAGGAGGAAGCTTTTTTAAAAATTAATTAAAAAAATAAATAAAAGTAACTTCCTCAAAAAACTTTTATATGGCAAAAACAGAAGCAAAAACAATGTTAAGCTAGTCCTCAAATGAGCAGGATTCTCAAAGCATGACACACCATGGATTAGGCTATATTGCGAACCCAAAGTCCTCAATAAGAAGGGAACATGTTGGCAATATCCTCTAATCATATGGTAAATCATTATTACATCTGAAATGCCAAAAACTTCATAAAAATTACAAACATTATCAACATCATACAAAGAAAAAGAAAATGGTTTATTTCGCCAGAAAGTTACCGTGCATCGTCACAAAGTTATATCGAGGAAATGTGACTTTTACGTGGAAGAGTGATAAAAATTTACAGCCACGGAGAATTCTGGATCGGAGTAGCAACAGATTTAACCTGCAGATACTTATTAAGCGCTTCCAATCCACAATCCCTCTCGAAACCGCTCATTTTATACCCGCCATATGGGAGGTCTTTGTCGAAAGCAAAATAACAGTTGATCCAAATGACACCTGCACGGATCGATCTTGAAACCGTGTTGGCAGTGTTCAAGTCATTGGTCATAATGCCAGCCGCTAGCCCATACTTTGTGGCATTAGCTCTCTTGATCACCTCTTCGACCGTCCTTCATTTTGTTGCAATTGGAAATAAGTAACTAATTTCGACAGTAAGGTGGATAAGTAAAACAAGAACTGTAAATATAAAATATGCTTTGAAAAAAACTTAAATAAGAAAATAAGTAACATAACCGCACATGTTTGGAAACAAAAAGTTTCTCAAAAGTAACTTTTTGCTTGTTTTTAAGCATAACCAAACATGATCGATATGAAAAGCAAAATTCTTGCAGCTAAAAGAGAAAAAGGAGAAGTTTAAACAGGCTTTTATAAATGCAAGAATAATAATTAGTGATAATACGTACTTGAATTTCAGAACCGACATAACAGGTCCAAATATTTCTTCCTTTGCGATAGTCATATCATCCTGCAAACGATGAATTTAAGCATTTGATTCTTGGAATTTAATTCCTTAATCAAGGTGCAAGAAACTGTGATTTTAATTACCGTGACATCGGTGAAAATTGTTGGTTCGATATAATATCCCTTTTGTCCACCAGGCTTGCCACCACTTAACAGAGTGGCACCTCCATTTTTGCCATGCTCAATGTAAGAAAGTATCTTGTCATATTGTTGTTTATTAACCTGTAAAATGAAAAAAAGTGCTGATTTACAAGGAGTATATTTCAACACAATAATTTTTGTCAAAAATATAATAAATTCCAAATATTTGCAATTAGCCGTAAATAAAAGCAGAATGTGAAATCCAAATTCATACTTGAGGTCCTTGATGAACATTTGGATTAAAAGGATCCCCAATCACCCATCTTTTCACCTTCTCTTCCAACTTATTGAGAAATTTATCATATATCCCTTCTTGAACAAAAACACGAGTACCAGCCACACATATTTCCCCCTGAAAAAGGTTAAAGAAGAGAAAAAATTATTAATATCATTAGAGGAAAGTCGAGTATGAAGGAAACAAGGAAGTTACTTTGCCTTGTTATAAAAAGATCCCTGGAGAGCAAGATCAGCAACTTTATCGACATCCACATCATCGAAAACAATAAAAGGGGACTTTCCTCCCAGTTCTAGCGAGACAGGTTTCAAGTTGCTTGCTGCTGCAGCCTGCATTATGAGACGCCCAACTTCTGTAGATCCCGTAAAACTAACCTGAAGAAACATAAAAATCGCATATTAAAGATTTATAGTAACACAAGTTCCAAGCAATCTTACAAGATTTTCATTTCCCCATTTCACTTTTTTCCCTGATTGCTAATTATACATATTGAACATTACCTTGTCAATGTCCATGTGAGAACTAATGGCAGCACCAGCCGTAGATCCATATCCTGTAATCACATTAAGCACTCCATCCGGGATACCAGCCTGGTTTAAGAAAAAGTGTGAAAATCTAAAAAGATTGAGCCAAATAACATGGCATGAGGCAATTGTGCACGTTCTGATATTCTTCCCCAAATACAGAGAAAAATTGTCTGCTTACCAGCTTAGCTAAATTAGCATAATAAAGTGCTGAAAGAGGCGATTGTTCAGCGGGCTTGACAAGCATGGTACATCCAGCAGCCAAGGCTGGGCCGGCTTTCATGACAAACATTTGACTCGGGAAATTCCATGGAATGATGTGACCCACAACACCTACAGGCTCATGCAGCGTATATGCTTGTAGATCCCTAGACATTTTTAAAGTTGCCCCGTGGATTTTATCAGCTGCACCTGCATAATAACGGATAGTTTCTGCAGCAGCAGGAATATCTATTATCTTGCCCAAGCTGTATAATTTTCCACAATCAACTGTATCCAAGGCAGCTAATTCTTCTATATTTTCCTCAATCAAGTCTGCGAATTTCAACATTATCCTTCTTCTTTCCTGATTCGGTCCAAGAGAGGATGGATTTAGAATGGACCCATTGAAGTTCAAATTCGAAATATGTGCCAAACATAAAAGCTATGGATTATGCTGGAACGTTTTTCAATTTTTCCCCATTTCTTCCATTTTTTTATGCTCCAGGTGCAATGATACGGTTTGTAATACATGAATATGCAATATTTTAATATACGTAATTTCAAGAAAGCATGGATCATCATCACTAGTAGTGGTCCTATTGACAAATTAATGCAAACACTTAATGGCACACAACAGTGTTCATCACTCTTCATTTTATATATTTGGTGTGATTGTGACGGTATCCCACAAGAAACTAATGCATCTGTACACTTACACATCCAGGCAAGCGAGGCCATGGGCCATGATCAAAAGCCTCACGGGCAGCCTTGACTGCCAAATCAACATCTTCCTTGTCCCCTTCTGCAATTCTTGCTATCACTTCTTCAGTTCTCGGATCAATAGTCTCGAAGGTCTTCCCTGCACATTTAAAAATTTACTCGCACATTTCAGTTTATGTAAATACCTATTAATTTCAATCATTAAACAGCAGAAATCTTCCATGTTTCATCTTATGATTACTGTAGTAAATGAAGAGAGATAAAAGCCTTTAGCTGAGAATCTCAAAAATGAATTTTAGAGCTTTTAGCAAATTATTGAGCTCCTGTGGGATCTCCCACATCTTTGAAATTAAACATGAAATAATCTCGGGCAAGCATCGGATATTGGCATTTGAGGAATTGTAGTTTTTCAATATCAATAACTTAGAGCATTAACAGACGAAAAATCAAAGTAAAATATAAAAAGATAACATTGTAGCATCTTGCTATATATATTCTCTGCATCTTTTGGTTGACTTCGTATCTCTATCATATTGATATACAAATGGGAGGAAACATCGATCTGAGCTATCAGTACCATTGAAATACAAATTGACTAACAATACTTTGCTTTGTCAAAATCTCTTGTTTCTATCATCCGCAGAAATATTTTCAAGAAATCAAAAAGCACGTAACTCTTTAATTTTTTATACAAAAGTTAACTGCTTCTGAACTTTTCAGGGAACAGAATATCCATACAAAAATCAGTTTCGAACATTCAATATATGTATACAAAATCCATTACGCAGAAATTCAATATTTACACAAAAATAAACTTCAAAATTCGAATATTAACAGTGGGAAACGTAACAAAGAAAATGAGAAATCGAGAACCTGAAACGGAGTCAACGAACTCGCCATTGATGAACAATTTTGTGAACTTGATTTTAGGAATTTTTACGTAAGATTCCGTGCTGCCGTTGCTCAATACGGTCATTTTGCTCTGTTTGTGTATCACTGATTTCTATGAGACGTTTTGATTTGTTCTATGCACTTGCAGTATTATATATATAAAGGAACAGAGCAGAAGACGAAGAAATGGCTAATTTTTAATTTTTCCGTGGGATGCGCGATATGTTCCTGCATACGCAGGCGTTTTGTCAAGCCCATCTTTTGAATAACTTATTTTTTTGTATCAAAGTATAAAAAAATATTTATACGCGTGTTTGAGCCACATTATTTTGGAAGAATATATTCTGAAATAGTAGATTGATAGACAACGTGTGGTTGGAAAAGAAAAAAAAAGTTATTGATGAGATGAAAAATATTATTTTATTGAAAAATGTGTATTTGAAAATGAGTAAAAGAATGAGAATGAAAATTTTAATGTGTACCAAATAGGACATATTTATTTTGAAATAAGAGATTTCGATTAACGAGAAGGTTTCTTATTTTTGGGTATAGTATATAAGGTAAACTATCTAATCTAAAATATATTAAATATTACATCTATAATATATTAAATATCACATCAAGTGGTAATCATTTTTTGGACGATTATAACCCTCATATAATTCGATTATTTTTTCTTTTTCAATATATATTTAATTTATAATAAATACTATAATTAATTCTCAAGTAATTAGCATTCACATTCATTAATTAATATTAATTAGAATTTCATATTCAATGTCATGTTACTACTTTTCACTTAATTAATATTAATATTAATATTAACAATCGTTTAATTAATATTAACTAAAATTTCAAATTTAATGATGCAGTTTATTATTCACGTCCATGTATGCTAATTAACATCATTTTCACTTAATTGAAAATTAAATTATATTCATTTAATATAAATGATTTAACATTTATTGTGAGATATATATGCATTGGTATTAATTATAAATTAATTAACATTCATATTAATTCATGTATCATATTTGTCATTCATCTTCATTTATGCATTTAATTATAATTCTAATACTCACATTCAAGTATACATTTCACTATTTATGTGCATGTATTATAATTAATATATATTTTTTGGGACTTGCATTTATCTTATATTTAGATAAAAAAAAAAAGTAAATAAATTGTCAAATATTACATTCACAACGTTTATAAAGTATTTTATAATAACTTGCAACGCACGTTCACTCTGACTAGTTTTAACTAAATGTGGGGTTAAAAATCTCAATATTAATCCAATAGCGAGTGTACTTGCAATTTTAGGATTTAATCCACAAATAGTCATCCAACTTTATATTTAATGTCATTATGTTCATCCAATTTGATTTTATTTTACCATAACCACCCAACTTTATATTTAGTATCACCTAGCAATTCAATTTGATTTTATCTCACCATCACCACCCAATTGCGTATACTGTTTCACTGTGGTCTCCTTATTTTATATAACATTTCACACCATGGTCACCCCAACTTCTTTTCACAATTTTCACTAAGGGTCCGTTTGATAGAA
>CAIGRS010137985.1:0-18830 GCA_903798395.1 Fraxinus floribunda
GAGAGTCATATCAAATGAACATTATGCAAATTACTTATGTTTAATCTGTTGCGATTCTGATATAGACTAATGAATCTCATGATAAAATACGAGTAGAGCATTTTGACACATTGTTGATCACTTTAGCATTTGATAATATTGTGTTCTTTTGTGTTACTAGTCGGGCTCCAGCTTTGGCTGTCAGAGTAAGATCACAAATTGTGAGAATGAAACACAATGAAATAGCATGAACTAGACTTCCGTAGTTTGTCCCAGTTGTAATTTTCCTGGCATACTGGCTTGGTTCATTTTCCTGGCACAACCTTTCAGAAGTTCTCTAATTTTTGACTTGATTAGTGTCTGACTTACTGTCATTTATTTGGAACTCCTGTAAAAATGTTGTTCGTTTTAAGAATTGGTTTACTCTCTATTTTGAGTGCTTCTGTATTGGTTGGAGTGGGTGAAAATTGTTAAATGGATTGTTGTTTTCTGTTAGAACACTTCTGAAGTTGTCTAAAAATTAAATAGCCTCAACCATTGAATAACTTATATGTGCAATTGAAGTTGTCTAGTTGCTGAATATTTTGGCTTAAGTTTTTTGTAGGCTTAAATGTAATTTGGTTTGATTCAGGAACACAGAATGTCGGGAAAGAACTCCGGAGTTTGACTCCTATTGTTTCATCTTCAACGACTTCCACATTCTCATTGTCGGAATCCACGAACAAAAAATCTTCCATATTTGGCTGTGAGGATCAAAAAATTATAATAATGAATGATATGATTAACTAACAATGAACAATTAACTAACAATTTAACAATTACCTAACAATGAATTCTTTTAACCAGACCCTCAGTTAAAGCATAGTTAATTAACTATTAACAGCAAAGGCAAATTAACTATTAACTATGCTTTAACAATTAATTAACAAACCACTAACTACCCTCACTAACAATTAAGCATCACATAAACCTTCAGATTAACTACCAATCTCTAACAGTCAAAGGTTTAACAATTAACCGTCACATTTGGGCAAATTCAAGAATTAATCTGACGGGTAATTAACTACCAATTTCTAACTAACCTCACTAACAATTAACCAAAACATACACTTACTTCAACAATGAATCTGACGGGTAATTAACTACCAATTTCTAACTAACCTCACTAACAATTAACCAATTTCTAACTAACCTCACTAACAACTAACCTCACTTACTTCAAGAATGAATCTGAAGGTATTTAATTATCCAAACAAAGAATCTGAAGGTATTTCTAACTATGATTTTAATTCAGCATATAACCGAAGCTTATGAATATACCTGCAACGACCCGGTGCCGGAATTGGATGTCATCCCTCGATGAAAATCAACTCGCCACTTCCGGAAAATTTGGCGACTCCGAACCAAAATGAGAGTTCTATGAAGCTGGTTGATTTTTTTCAAATTTTTTTCAGTTTGCAGATCTGGGGGAACGACCGAAGTTGAAACCAGAAAATTCAAGAATTTGCCCAAACGTAATTCACGGANGAAAATCAACTCGCCACTTCCGGAAAATTTGGCGACTCCGAACCAAAATGAGAGTTCTATGAAGCTGGTTGATTTTTTTCAAATTTTTTTCAGTTTGCAGATCTGGGGGAACGACCGAAGTTGAAACCAGAAAATTCAAGAATTTGCCCAAACGTAATTCACGGACTGGAGATGGGAACGACCCAAGTTGAAACCTGAAAATTCATGAATTTGCCCAAATGTAATTCACGGACTGGAGATGGATATTTGGAGAGAGATTATGGCATTTTGTGAGAGAGACATTATGTGTACTTTTTCCCCAGCTTCAGCCATGTTTTCCCGCTCAAATGACCCAAATGCAATCACAGTCGTCCGACTCCAGTCAATCTCCGCCGTACACGTGACTTTGTCATCCAACTTTGTCAAAGGCATTTGTACAAATAGCATTTTTGAAAGCCCTATCAGTTATGCTTGGTGTATATAGGACACCACTATGTACTTGGTTATGTACACAAAGCATAATTCGTCCAAAAATAAAAGAGGTAGTGGTGTGCTGAACCGTACCCACGAGTTGCTTACGCTCTGTAATTTTATTTTATTTTTTGAATTTGAACTGAAAAGCACACCTTCAATTCTCGAAGTATAATGCATATGTTGATTTTGTAAGGAAATAGTAAATATGAAAAATGATATTTCGTCAAAAGAATTATAAAATTGTAAACATTATCTTCCTTTATGTACTGTACTTGACAATATGGGAGGCATTCTACAATTGAAGTAAATTGAAGAAGTCAGCTCCTACAAATGTCTCGTCCCATGCTCCTACAAATGTCTTGTTCCATGTTGGTGCTCCATGCATATAAATTTTATACATTTCAATATTTGAAAAGGTAAACTTATCTAAATTGATCTGGTGTACAATTATGCAGTCTTATAATTTTTATTTTCGTAGTAAAGGATACATTTGTTTCGAATTCCAAATATATATATATATATATATATGTTTTTATTTTTTTATTTTTTTTTACATTACCATTGAAAATGCTCTTTAGCTCCTATTTGATTAAACTTTTGTGATTTTAAGCTGATTCATTTTATGAAATATATAATTAAAAAGTAGATAAAAGTTGTGATTCAACGAAATATATAAATAAAATTACTTTTTGATCAATTTATAATGTCCACAAAACTTAAATCTTATCCTTAATATGCTATCTTTTCATTTTTCTCATTAAAATTTAACACTGAACGATTTCATCATACACGTATCGACATAATGCAAAAATTTAGTACAAAATAATGATCGAATAGGGATTTTTCCCTTGAAAAATGAAAAAGGAAAAAGCCATAGCCAGTTAGGTAATTGATAATTAGAACTTTTGATTATGCGAATTCAAGCACCAACGTGCCGTATAGTGTGTTCAAAATTACAATCTGGGAAGAAATTATATTACAAATAAGGCATAAGCCAATATACAACTCGTAAGAATTCCTACAAGAAATGGAAGAATATATTTTCCACTTTACATCGATCGTACAGAACACAAAAATTGAGGAACCACAAACCCTTTAAAGGCCCTGTACGGTGCTGCTAAATACAGGCTTTTATGAAAGTATTGATTCTATTTTTTCTAACACTTCCAATCTGGTTTTCCTTTTCCACCCTTTCATTGTTGCAACAAGGTTGATCAGACCAACAATTTGATTTTTACTGTATTCCTGCAAATTTAATTATAAAGAAAGCATTTAATATTTGAAAGAAAATATAAAAATGTCTAAATGTAGATCCATTTTCATACCGAATGATCACGAGCCCAGTGGACATATTCAGTTTCGGGAAGGTAGTAGGCCTGTTGAGAAAGTGAAAAAAGAGAGAAAATTTAGCCCATGTCTGAGTCACATTAAAATTTTCATTCTCATTCTTCTACTCATTTTCAACCACATTCTTCAATAAAATAATATTTTCCATCAAATCAATAATTTTTCCTTCTTTTTCAACTATATTCTCCATCAATCTACTATTCCAGAATATATTTTTCCAAAATAATGTGGCTCAAACACGGTTAATATATAAAGCAATTTCAATGAAACTAAAAGAATAGGGTTGTTAATTTCTTACCTTGATGAAAGTTTCGACCATCTGCAATTTCGGTTTCACATCAATTGAGACAAAATGCTTTAGGCCGTTAATTAAAACCTGAGAATAAGAACACTAGGGTAAACCAAATGGTCAAAACATCAATGTGGACAATGAAACAGTTCAGCAAGAGTAAAATGAAACCTGAAGATCCAGGGACATGAGAGCCCTTCCCTCATCAGTACATCTCCTCACCCTAGATAGACCCTCGATGAGAGTTTCAGCAACGTTTTCAAGTCCATATTCTAAGAGAAGGTCTTGAACCTGGGTTTAGAGGCGGAGAAAGCTAATAGTGACTAGCAAGTCATAGAAGCAGCACAATATGATAATTTTCTTTTATGCTAGTTTGCTTCAACATTCACTTCACTTAGCCAATTTTTTAACAAAGTCCAAGCCAAAAATGTAAAAATAGTTCTCGTAATTTAACTGCATAATCATAAGAAAAGATCCAGTTCACATGAGCGATGCTATATTGCTGTGGGATGTTTAGTTGTAAAGGATTAAGTAGCTTTGGATCTTCAATAGATATATTGACAAATTGAATGAAGTGGATAAAAATGATTTATGCAGTTGACCAAAGTTAAGGGAACAAGACTTTGTATTTTTTGTGAAATAGTCTCCATCTCTCCCCATCCTTCAGTTCTAAAGTAAATTTCCACGTTACCAGTTATCTATGTTTTCATCTGAAACAGTTCAAGTTTAAAATTCCCCCACCAAAAAGAAAATGAATATATGTCATTTGCTAGTTGCAAACGATGTTAGTCACACCATTCATAGTGAAGTATCATGTTAGTCAATGAACTTTATTTTGTTTCAAAATGGTCACTAGAATTCATTTTCTGTTTAAGTTCGGTCACTAGGTTAAAATCAATTAGGTTTTCTTAAGAACTATCTGATGTGACAGACAACAATATGACGTGCCGTCGACATAGAGGCCTTCCACACTGGCCATCCTATTATAAAAGTTAATGCTATTCAATTCGGTGACTAAAGTGAAACAAAAGGTAAAGTTCATTGACCATGTTGAAACAACATAAAGTTTAGTGACCAACATAAAACTTTGCTATAAGTTGAGTGATTGCCAGTGTTTTTTACCCAATCATTCGCACAAGGAGACTGTGCAACCAGCAATGGAATAAATTTACTGTACTAAATGATTTTCTGATTAAAATATCTGATGCCATTAATTTCAGACAGAAACTATAAAATACTGAATTAACAGTCATTACCTCCTCTCGAATACCTCCATGAGCTAGCCTTGTTTTGTAGTGCTTAAATTCTCCCAGCAGTAAATCAACATACCTATTGACACAGAAATTACAGAACTGATCACAAGTTGTAAAAATGGAGCATACCATAAAGTTACAAGGTGACCTGAAGGTAATGCAGAATTTTGTTGCAAGGCTTGGAGATGAATGATGCACTATTTTTACAATTAGTCGAGGAGATAATGGAGAGAAGGTTAGGACTCAGAATTAAGATGTCAAAATTTAATCTACTCTGAGTATGCAAAGACTTCTGTTGAAGACAAATTTAAAATTCTCTAACAGTTTAAGCTTTTTAATGTAGTGGCCCAAAAAGTAATTGAAGCAAGCAACAGTACTGAGTTAAATTCTCAGCACTGCCCATTTAATGAACTTGTGCACATACGAGGCTTTTGATGAAAAATGATTCTGGAAGCATATTGAAGACAGAGATAAGTAAATTTGTCGCATCTCTAACTGATGAAGCTTTTGTATAGACAATAGAGTAGAACAACTTTTAATACCTTCTTTGTTAATCACTTGAGTGCAGCATATGCCCCAATTGTCGTCTTAATTCTTTTTCCCTTCATATTTGAAATTACTGGATAAACCAACCAAATATTTTGAACATTTTCGAGCACTAAATACGCCTGGTCTCTAAAATCTTGCTGCTAATTGACTTCAAAAATATTGGATTTTTTTTTCCATTTTTCCATCTTTTATTTTTATGATCGAAAACTAATACTTCACCAATATTTTCTTTATATGGTATTAAAACTCAAAAGGCTGGTAATGGTATTCCATTTTGGAGTGATGGCCATTTGTTACTCAATTACAAAAACCAAAGTTCTTTTTCACTGATTATGATAGCAATCATCAAGCAAGCAGGAATATAACGGTTTTTTTAAAGGATGATGCTAATTGTGTTAATTTTGGAGGGTTCAGGTTTGTAATCAGCAAAGAACAAAAAAAACGTACCCATTGTGCTCTAGCCCAAGCTCTTTCACTTCCCATTTAGAATTGGCGACCCGGTCAACATATCTGCACAAATCCTTCCAGTCAAAACCATTACAAGAAGTTTTTTTTTTTCCCCCACGTTAAAGAAGTCATTAAAGACATTTGTCTTAACAGATAGATTTAAAAAATTTCTTTGCCAGTATCTTATAAGCTATGAGTTTGCAGAAGTCTGTTGTAGAGAATAACATAAGCTTGATTCTAGCATAAGAACACATTAATCCAACAACTTCATAAACAAATGGGTTAAATTTGATTATCATGTTAGAGAGGAGAGTAAAGCATGCAGGACCTAACATACAAGAGGGAAGGGAGAAGGACGACTTAAAAGAAGAGAGGCGCTGGAAAGATGAAAGAATTAGGAGAGAAATCTTTATAATTTATTTTTTTTCTTCACCTTTATGTTGGGGTAGACTAGGGTGTGGATAGACCAGATACAAGAAGGTTAAAATAGCTCACTTGATTTTGAACTTGAAGGGTAGAGCCTCTCTTCCAATGAGAGCATTGAACGGTACAGGTTCAATATAACGAAAGAATGAGAGCATTGAACGGTACAGGTTCAATATAACAAAAGAATGAGAGCATTGAACGGTACAGGTTCAATATAACGAAAGAGCTTGAAAGAAAAGCAAAGGAAAATAACAACAACAACAATAATAATAATAATCATAAATTAACACATCACTAACAAAGATAGTAGTAATGAAACACAAAGCAGTCTTAAATCACAAAAAATCAGTATACAAAGTTCATGGTTATGGGGGGTATAAAGGAGGTTAAATATGAACTATTTTATCAATGGTTGTATTACAATATACGAGTTGTATATACAATGTCAACTAATCTACTCAACTTTGAGGGGCCTCAAAGTTTATAAACAAGCCGCACATGCCTGTGAGCCCGCAGCAACAAATAACTGTCACTAAAATAGTGGACTGCAGGCATGAATCATCTCAGGCTCTAACAAATCAGAGATTAAACTAGATAAGTGCGATGAGGAAAAAAAAAAAAAAAACGAACGAACAAACTACTTAAAAGTTCAAAGTATAATCAAAACTATGCCAGTGAATCTCTCCATCACATCAAAAGATCTAATGCCCTACATGATGCTCAAAAGTTTCTGCTGTTCAAACTTCAGTCTATTTAACCTTAAACTAAATCGAGGCTTCAAAACAGATCACTCCTAACTCATCTAAAAACCAAGCTGATGAAAACCACCTGAGAATGCATCACGACCTATTTATGCAAATGTCAAAGGCCTCTTTAAAGACAAAATCACGGTGCCAAAATCTGGCTAGTTTTGTCCAATTTTAATCCCTCTCCTTATAATATGATATCTAAGAGAAGTTTGGGTAATTTGGCACAACTTCAGTGTATGAGGCTTGCGGGTTCCTTCAAGAAATTCTTATTCAACTGATAAGACTTTCCATGAAGAAGATTCTTTCTCAAGGTAATGTGCAATGCTATCTTAGATTTCACGAATATGGATAAAGAAGTTCGTGTTAGAAAATTATGAGTAAAAGCATTATCTCTTTGACTACAATTATGGAGAGGAAAGTAATGTAAAAAGGTTACATATTATGACACCTTCTTGGTAGGAGAATATAACAGGGAGAAAATTAAAAAAATTATAGTGGATTGACGAAATTCAGAAGCAACAGGAAAAATACAGAAATCAAGGGGACTAACTTAAAAACCTCAACTATGTATGTCACAAATTTCATTTGCCTGGCCACCAATTAGTGTGCATCTGTCACTTTACCAATAAATGAGATAAGTTATAACAGATTAATATTTTATTGTATCTTACGCATTTATGTGGAGTAGGAGTCTAGCAGTAGTTCTATGAATATGCTCCGTAAGTTCAGGTACAGCATCCACCTGTCAAAAAGGCCAGTCAAAATAACTACTGTTAGCTTTAAGCAACTAAAAATTACCAAATGTAACAATCATACCAACATTATTAACAACAATAGAAAGTTTTGAAAACTAAGGATGAAAATCATAATAATAGATAATGGTCATAATAATAAAATGATAACAACAATGACATTATTATATGCCAATGACGACAACAGAGCGATGCAATGCTACAGTAATAACTAACATAACTCTTAAACTTGAAATAAGGTTGTTCAGCATTATATCCAGCAAAGGTATTGGGTTCAAACACCACAACTTTGATTTAAAAAAAAATGAATCAGTTCAAACACCACAAATTTTAAGGACACAATTAAAATCAAGGATGAAAGCACTAGTCATTTGTAAAATAAAAATCATCTAAAGTTTACTGCACTAAACACCAATCTAGAAATTCCCACTAGTTTCAAAGGAGTTCTATCAACCACACTTTTATCTTGCCACATAATGTAGACAACTTTAGCAAATCATACCAGAAGCACTTGAGAACACATGATTATTCTAAATGCAAATACAATACATACCATATGCACGTAGAAGTCTTCAATTATTGCTCCATTATTTTGCAGAAGCGTTGATTGAAGATGGGCTTTTGATCTATGCAACAATTGAGCAACAAGCGTTATAGTGTCAGCACCTGCACATCTTTCCTGCAGCATTATATTAATGAGAATTATTTACATAACAGTCAAAATGAGGCTCTTCGATCAGACAAGTTCTGCAGCTTCATATTTAATTATGAATTACTGTAAATAACTAATGCATGTTAAGGCATGGGAATGTGTGTGAGGAAGAGAGATCTCCCAGATCTGCTCATTGAATGACAGCTTTTTTCATAGTATCACAGAATACAGAATCTCCAGTACAAGAACTTTTACAAGTTCTCTCCTTCCTTCGTCCTACATTAGGATTTGATTGTCTTAGACATTCCTAAATCATAGTTAAAGGGAAAATAGATGAAAGTCATATTCTTTTGCCCAAGCAAAGAAACTAGACGTTTGTCTAGAGGGAGTTCCCAGCAATAACCATGGTTAATGGGCTCCTTAAGTGCATTCATCATCTCCTTTTCTTTTATTTTTTTCTTCAATGGCGGATCTAAGCCATTAGCTAGCTATCAGAGTATACATATTACATATATAGAGACTGTTTTCAATATCACCAAATTAGTGCCTGATCCAAATAAATCCAGCAGGGAATAGAAATACAGTAATCTTTCATGACAATAAATCAATTAGCTGAAAGCCAATTAAAAAAAAAAAAAAAAAATTATGAAAAATGAAAGCCATATTCACCAGAAAGAGTTAAGGGCCTGTTTGGATTTACTTAAAACTGTCATAAGTTTTATTTTTCAGTTTATTCTTAGTACTTTTTTGAAGATGTATATACAGATGAAGAAATTATATTTATAAGCAGTTGCATGATTGGTAAAAATGAATACTTTTTTAAGCGGACAAAGAAAGTCAAATGACAGTTATATAATAAAAATATATACTATATTTTAGCCAACCTTATGTAAATCAACTTTTAAAATATAGAGAAACAATAACTTAATTAGCATTTTACATTAATTAAGCAACATAATATTTAGAAAAAAATAATTAAAATAATATTTTAGAATTTTTAAATTTTTTTCATGAATTAATAATTAACGTGTGATGCTATAAGTAATAATAAATTGAATGAGATGTTTGATTTGATAAACGTATTTTTAATTTGATTTCCAAAATTAGTCAACATCACAACACATCATGAAGCTATACATCGCAATTTGGAGTCACAAAAATATGTTTGGAACAACCATGTAGGCCATTCAATGTCGAACAACAAATAACAAATATTAAAATCCCTTGATGACATATGAAACACAGTCACACAAGTGGAAAGGGATCCCAACTCATAGTGCTTCTTTGCACAGAGATTTTTGAGACCTTTTAGCTTCAAAAAACGAGAAAAAATAAATCTAAATTTCCACATCATTGCACAATAGCTGTTAAGGCCTGGTGCAAGGGAAATATAAAGGGGGACCAAAAATAGAGGAGCTTTGCATATGTTCTCATAATGCAAATTTAATTTTATTTTTTTTTCAATAGTTACTTGATATCCATCAGATATTAATCGGGCTAATGTAACTTGATTGTGTAAATTTGAAGTGCGTTCAAATTAACGGATGTGAAGATATATGCCTAAATTATTGTTTGCTCCAACTATTAGAAAAGGAATTGGCAAAAATTGAATAGAGCAACTTGCATCCAATAAACTGAACAATTTCCATTATTAGACTACAGAGCTAGTCACCTTGAGACCAAAAGATGGGCTATTCAAGTGACTCGGAGGACTGGTAGGGGTGACATCCGTATGAGTGAATGATGCATTTGGAGATATCGGGGATGCAGTCTGGGGATTTATCCACTGATCACACTCTTGTGCTATTCTTGATATTGCAGTCTTTAGCCTATCTGTGGACCATAAACATAATGGTGTTTTACAAGCAACAGCCAAAAAATGACATGCTGTACTAAAGAAAAAGAAGGGACTCGAAATGGATAGACAAACTCAAGAATTACCAGACAAAAGTATAATTGAGTAAAGTATTCTTTTGTGCTGAATAAAAGAGGGAAAAAGACTGAACAATACTTACGAGGAAGCAAGTCCGCGGACGCCTTTCCAGTTGGATGAGTATTCTGCTGACCAAATGTCACGTAGACAAAGTGGAAAAAGATCTCAAACAACTGGCAAATGCCCTGTTAAGAAAAATTGAAAATAAAAATAAAATAAAATAAAATAAAATAAAAATACAAAGATGCAAACAGAGAGAGAGAGAGAGGTGAAAAAGGAAAAGAAACTAAAATCATCGTGCCTTCAGTGAACATGTGATGAAACTACCTTTAAAAACTCAATATTGACTATCTCTAATTTCTGCATCAGTCTTGCATACTTGTCCATCAACCTGACATGTAAAATGTCAGTCAGCTTAATAACAGATCCACGTGTAGTATTTTTACTGAATTAGATGAAGAGCTCACTTCAAGAGGCTAAGTGATGATCCTGTTTGTGCTCTCATCCCTTCATCATTCCAACGAGAAGAGTGATGTCTTAAACGATTTGGTTTGGAAATACGACTTGGAAGCTGACTGTCTTCATCAATAAAATCAGCATGGAGATCTTCATTTTCATCTTCTGAAAGAGAAGCGCCCCCATTGACATCATTTCCAGCGCTAATTTTCTGAGTAGATATACTATTCTGATACATTTCATCAGTATTTTCACTTTCTCCATGCATGGTCGATCCATTAAGTTGGAAGGAGTTGGATTTTTCCGAGGTACCACCATTCAGTTTTGATGAAAATGGGTTTCCTCTCTCAAGCCAATGCGAAAATCCACTCCTCTTCAATCTATTTTCAACTGAACCTACTGATCTATTGGATTGCAGTAATTGAGAACTGGGAGAATTATTAGATGAAGCAATCAATGCTGCTCCATCACCAACCAGCCCGGCAAAACTTACTACTTGAATCGTGTCTGGCGGCATTATCTGCCAATTCTCCTTTTCCATCACCATTTTCAAGGCCTGTAAAATCAAATGATGATTTAAATCATCAAACGCATGAGGATACAGGTAAGACAAGAATATCGACTTGAGCAAAAACAAGTACCCATGCAACATTTATAAATTTCATCATATACAATATAAAGCACCAATGACACAATCACAAATATTAGGCATCAACCAAATAATTAATGGTCAAATTCAACAAAATCTCAAGGACAAAAACATTTGTCAGGTGACAATTAACTGAAATGCTCTTAGCAGGTATAAGTCAGCATAGCATTCTAATCAGCACAATATTCTGTAATCATTAAAGTATTATGTTCACACAACTCATCAGAAAGATAAAAAAGAAAAATCACGAAGTATCCCCAGATGAAAATAACTTCACTTGAACATGATATAGAAATGAAGATGAGGCTGTTAACTCATGATGATGATGATGACATAGAGAAACAACAAAAGTTAAATGACGAGATTAAATACTGAACAAGAGCCATTAGGTTAAAGTTTGATCTGCCAAATTATGAATCTGTTGCTTATTAGAGGAAAACTTAAAAGAAACTATAAAAAGACAATAAACTCAATTTCTTCAAATTAGACGGTAGTATAAAGGTTTCTAAACCTGGGATCAATTTTTGCTCTTTGGTAAATTACGTATGGTATATTTTCATCTTTGTATTGAAGACCAATTATGTTTATATAATTTTCCTTTTAAGTATATCAATTCAATTGAATTAATGATGTAGGTAATTGGAAAAGCAAAAAGTCTGCTAGAATCCAGCAGCAGCCATACCTGGAGCAGCAGCAGGAGGAGGAGAAAGAGAATATTTCAAGGATTTATACTTTTTATAACTAATTCTGCATAAATAAATAATTAATATTTCTTATAATTAACATTTCCCATCTGACTTGAATTAATGATGTAGATAGAGGGAAAAACAAAAAGAATGCAAGAATTCAGCAGCTGCTGTAGCAGCACCAGCAGGAGGTGGAGGAGAAAGAGAGGATTGGAAGGATTTATACTTCTTATAATTAACATTTCCCATCTAACTTGATGAGAGAATCAAAAGTGAATTAGAAAATTTCTCCTCTAACAGAGAAGAGTTCCAATAAAAACAACATAAAACAGACAGCCTGACAAGAAATGTGAGAATCTAATTATAAGTTGCCAATGCTGTACAAGGCCATAAGCAATAATTATACTATTGTCCTTCAGAGACATGGTACAAGGAGTCTATATATCAAACTTACATATATATTTTGCCGATGGAAAGCAATAAAATAACTTCCACAAATGGATTTCAGCTTCTGCCTGAACTCAACTGCTTCTAAACCACAAAAAGCTTCCCCAGCCAGGATGAAGAGACTAAGATCCTCATAGTTTCTCAAAAATTGATGAATGCTACTTGAAGAAACTGCAGAAGAGGAAAGCAGAACTGCAACGCGGCTTGTTGTAAGTTGCCAAAGATTCTTACGGCCCCTCTGTAGGGTTTGTGAAACAAAAGTTGCAGCATCTTTCCGCAGTTCAAACCATGGGGATCCACTACTTGATGCTGCAGTTCCATCATCTCTTGTTTCGTCAGTCGGATAATCTGCAAGAGTGGAACCATTGGACCCTGTAATTTTCGCACAAGTGGCAGAAGTCGTAGGTGGCTCTTCAACAGAGGACAAAACAGATCCTCTCTCTGTCCCTGCAGGAATCGAACTGTCCTCTGAAAGGGAATTACAGGAATCTTCTCTTACAGAATCCCCCAAAACTCCAGATTTGTTACCCTTTTTTGGCCTCCAACTTGGACTATGGCAGGCTGAGACCTGTGATAGATATACAGAGGCTGTTTAAATACCTAATTCTACACGATAAATTACATAAAAGCCATGATACTACGATTTCACAGTACAGGGTAAATTTTAAAAAGCATATACATAATTTATACTCAAGAGACCAGTTGATAAAAAGGATTAGACAAACATCCAAGGAAAAGGCCAGCAACTTGGTTATGATAAGAAGTTTACCAGCAAAGGTCATGAGTTACAATTTAAAAGTATCCAGATTATTGAAAAATATCAATAATAGATGATGGATAACAGAGAGCATACTTTGTCATCTGGCTGGAAGCTCATTATTGCATAATAGGATGACATAAGCTTAAAAAGCATAGCTAGTGTTGCCAGCAAACACTGCCTAAATTTGGATTCAGGTATTTGAATGCACAAATCACTGTACGTAAGCCTGGACATGAAGTAGAAGACAATCAAGAATACATAAAAAGCTCCATCGTAAGAAAAATGGGCTATCCTCGCGCTTTTCTTCTAAGAAAGCTAACAGGTAAAGAAACCTTACCTGTTACACTGCATATTAGGATTTTCAAGATCCTGCAGTAAGTTAAGGTGTTAATAACACACATATATGAAGCATATAAATCTTTAAGAAATAAGAGGACCATAATAAAATCAGTAAGTTCCTTACAAAAGAATGTGCCATCAGGTGTATTTTGTAAGATAAGGTCAGCTAGGGATGGGTTTATGTGTTGCACTACTAATACCTAAAGAGCTTTAAATTACCCAAGAGCTAGACTGAACGAAGGATCAAGACAGTAATATTATAAGCTATTTCAGTAAAACCTACAACATACCTATTCTGTATCCCCATTCGCCAAACATAGCTTCTCAAACTGCTAGGTACACATTCAAGAACCATCTTATTAACAGTTTCGTTGTGGATCATGTGCCCCTGCTATCTAGGAGCTAATTGTACAGGTTTCACTAAAGTAGTGATAGGGAATAGGATAAAGGCAGGTTACCCATGAGGTTAGGTGATGATATAATCATTCCGAGTCGTTCTTGTCTATTTGTTTTTCTCCCTTGTTTAATTAAAACTAGTTCAGGAAAAAAAGAAGAAAAAACATTACACCAACATACCTCTTGCAATATGGTCCTCAACACAGAGTGGGTTTCAGAGAGAACCTCCTGCATAAAGAAGCTTTGTATCTTCTCAGCCAGACCAGAAACATCTCCAATCAAAGCATACGCGTCAACCACCTGTCAACCAATGTTTTGAACATTTCAAGTTGAATTTGCATAAAAAGAGTCACGTGTGCATGGCCATGTGAGCTTGAACAAGAAGATGAGATCATGGAAAAAAAAAAAACATAAAGTTATGCAACTTTGTTTACTGGCTTCATTCATTTTTCTGACAAAGTGAAGGAACTTTCTCATGCTCTTCCCTGTTGTCTAAAGGTTTCACAGGTGGACGAGAATGATTAATGCAGGTGAAAAGCATCAGACAAGCCACTATTCCACGTACGGTAGCACAGAAGTGTTAAGGAAAATTCAATCAATTACTTTAACAAAGGATGTGATGAAGGTTCCACAAGAAGATAAGTCGTTTAACAAACAAGTTAAGAAGTTAAGCTACAGCCGAAAAACAAAGTTCATGCAGAACTTAATTAAAATTAATTCACTAAAGTACATTTCTTTCTCCAATGCTTCCTTATTTGTCTTGTGCACTAAGGCCCCATCCTTGAGTTTCATTTTCATAGTTCGAGATTATTTACTAAATTCATAATTCCAAATTTCATCATGTTCCCATACCAAGTTGAAGGTTTACATAAAGAACAAATTCCATTTATGCTTTAAGAAACTCAAATATCAGAATATCAATATAGGGCAATAATGCCAAGCAATTATAGTGTGGAAATCAAAAACTTAAACATTGAGATCAGTGATGTTTTGAGGGAATCTTAGTAATTTTGCAGGTAAGAATATAATGTTTTGAGGGAATGTTAGTAATTTTGCAGGTAAGCATATATGTACTAACATCTGGTTTTTCCTTAATTTTTTGCACTATGATGACAATACACTATGTGCATACTACACCCCTGTTTGGGCTCCATTTTATTCAAAATGCTCTTTTCTCTCTCTTCCTTTCAACCACACATTCTCCAATAAAATAATATTACACGTAAATCCAAAACTTTTCCTTTTTTTAACCACATATTCTTCAAAAATCACTATTCCAAAATACTTTTTTCCTCAAAATTTGATTTTAATGAAGCCCAAACAAGGGCTATGATTCCATTGATATCCTAAAGAAATTGTAGTAACCAAGAACAGTTATTCACTGCTTCTAAAGAAATTGTAGTAACCAAGAACAGTTATTCATCATTTTAAGAGCACTGCTTCTCACTGCAGATACCATGCTGAGTTTCTATTCATATGAAATATTACACTTCTCAACATTAAGATGCAACTCCGCCAGCTTCTACAATAGAAAAGTGATGGAGTCAAAAAAAGATGGGTTATACTTTACATCTTATTTCTATTGCTTCAATTGGCATTAGATTATGCTACTTTCATTGATTTATAAATGTTTTCTGCTATAATTCCTATTTAGGGTTGTTGTGGATCAGGAGCTGGAAGACGAGTGGGTCTTGCAGAGCCTCCTGCTCTTCGTATTAGCAATTGAAAGCCAGCCAGTAGAAAAGCACGCAAAAGCCACTGCAGGATTTCCAGAACCTTGTGAATGTTTGAGCAATTGAGATTTGACTGAAGTCTTCCTATTAGTTAGGCTTACATTTTTAAGAACCTATACCTTATATTAGGTAACTATAACACTTCAGCGACTAACTTTCACCTTGTGTTGTGCAAGAATACAGGCTCTTACACATTAAAGACATTTATAACTCGTGGGGAAAAGTTAAATATAGAGAAGTTTAATCTCAAATTATAAAGAAACAAGAATCGTGAATGATTCAATTATAATTTATAAACGGTAGTTTTGATGAGCTGATGTAGGGTGTAACACTGAAAGAGAAATGGGGAAGAAGAAGAGAAGAAAGAGGGAAGAATAGAAGAAGAATTTTGGAGAGGAAATTAATCAATATTCAATCATCAATAATAGTCTGCTCCATACAATGAAATCATGCGTCCTATTTCTAGGAAAAAGAAGTTAAATCAAATGAACTTCAAATAAACTAAAACTTTGACGAGATATTAAAACTAATCTAATCAATCTACACAAATATAAAAATCAAACTCTAATTTAAAATCCTATCTAAACCATTTCCCTATTCTTATCTTCATTTCCCATCACTTGCATATTCTACATGAATTCACTGAATCGACCAAAAAGAGAGTGGATCAAATCCACACTGGTAAGGTCAAATGTGCAAAGGGTGAGTGAAAGGTGACCATCTCTAAATCATACAACATGACACATCAATATAATCAGGGAAAAAGAAAAAGATAAGAACATGAGCTGAGAAGATCCTCAACCAACAGACTTCCAAAATTAGGTGTCACGACATACATAACGAAGTGCAGAAAGAGCAAAGAATACTAGATTAAATTATAAGTTGCACTTTATAAAACACAAATCATTCAAAGTAAAATGAGGCACTAACAGTTATATAGTCTTCCTCTTTGAAATCCTGGCACACTCCTAATAGAAGTGAGTCCAACTTTTGAAGAGTTGTTCCCAACCAAACCTGCAAGATGTTGATCAAATCTCAACATGTTACAATGAGATGTACACAAAATGGAACAAGATAGAGAGAAAAAATAATAGCATAAAATATAAGACATATGCAGAACCAAACCAAAAATAAATATGACCACAGAAGGAACATAATCAGACTAAAAGAAGAAACAAAAGAGCAATTTTTCTTTAAGTTTTAATAAGAGATAGCTGATTGCAAAATTCACCTCAACGCTACGGTTCATATCTTGCACTGCAGAAAGATCTGACAGACTATCTAGAAGCTGCAAATACTCAGATAGTACTTGGAATGCCTGAAAGTGAAATGTTGAAGCATTTAGCGACTGTGTTTTTACTACATACAAGTAAAGCATAATTTGGATGGGAAATGCAAACCTCAGCTTAAAAAAGAAAATGAAATAAATGAAAAAAGTGAACATCATTCATAGAAACTACTATCAGAATTGAAATGGAACCTTAGAGAAGTTCCCTTCCTCAACAGAAGTTTCAAGAGCCATTTGCATGTCCAGAGCATGGCGTAGCTCAGTCAAGATAGGGAGCAAGTCCTGCAAGTAGCAATAAAATATTTTATGTAATAAATATGGGAAGAAAACTAAAAATATGAAGCAACTTCAATCAGAGCCTTAGTTTTGAGTCCTTTTGAGGTGATCAAACAAGTAAAGAAAGTATATACGAGTATCGTAATAGTTCATACAAAAATGAAAGTGTTGTAAAAAGATATCCATGAGGTCTTACCGTAAGCATGATCTTGATGTATAAATAAAGTATCTAAAATATGTGCTTTGATAACCGATAAAATAAGAAAAACCAGATCAAACTGGAACTACATTGTCTAAACACAAAAAATAAGTACCAGGAGGGCTTGTTTCTTTTTGGAAGTTGTAGTGACAAGGAGATCCCTGGACACCTCGTTCCTTGATGAAGTAAGGTGTCTTCGCCCATTCTGAACATAACATAAAATCAAGTATGATGAAAAAAAAAACCTTAGCATTGTCAAAAAACCAGCTTTCATTGATATTTCAAAATTCAGCAAACGACAATAGAATATACAAATAATCATAGTTGAGAATAACAAGCTCAAATTCACCATATATTCATCAAATGTGTGTGCAAACATTCAGATTTGTATTAGTCTAACAGTAACTTACCATGCAAATAACATTTGCGACTTTTAAGTCCTTCTCCAGTTCTCTTACCAGATTCATTCCCTTCACTGAAATAAGGGTTCAACAATAAATTACCACTATCAGATTTGAAGAACTATAAAAGCCTTAAAGTATCATAAAAAGGCCGGCTAAAAAAAAATGACATGAAAATAGGATAACAGCAACCCAGCAATGTATCAAACAAGGCAAAGAAGAAAGAATAAAATCAACTCTGCAAAGTCCATCCCATTTCAGACATGATAAATGGAATCTTCCCATTGAGATTGAATCTATCGCAAGAATTTATAAGTCAGATTATAAGTACATTACCTACAACTATGATGTAAAATATTTATTATGATCTGTAATTGAAGCTCTTCCAATCATGGTAGCTAAAAAAAAATAAAAATTAAAATACAGTAAGCATATTAGCAAAAAAGAGAAATAAAATAGAAGCACTTCAAGACATCTCTGTTCTGACCAGAAAACAGTCCATGAAGGGTATTAAATTTTGGAGAACGATGTTCATGGAAAAGCGCCATTAGCACAATTAAGAGTATGATCTTGATTTTGGCCTCCATAACCACGAAGTAGGATTTGAACCAACAAAAATAATCTGAGTTTTTCATTTTGCAATCAACTCTTGTTTGGTCTTCTTCCGTTTCTTTTCATTTCACCTTTCCATCTTGTTGCTTTCGTCTCTGAACTTTTTTCTCTCTCTAGCGATTCTCCCGTATGGAGAGTCCTCCCGAAACATCCAACCTTCCGCCATGCCTTGACCCACACAACACCGGCCTCACGCCACTAAAACAGAACCACCTGCAGGCGGCGGCCCTGG
>CAIGRS010137986.1:0-11516 GCA_903798395.1 Fraxinus floribunda
TGTGAAAATAACCATACGACTATCTTTTTGGGCCGGAGAGAGTAGGAAAATTCCATTTTTACACTACAAAATGAACATCATATTTGACACTTGCCTTGTTATAAAAAAATGATTGAATGGAAAACTTTTTATTTTTTTAAAATTGTCAAATGGCAGTTTGCCACATCACACCTTGTTATAAAATAAATAATTGAAAGGAAAACTGTTTATTTTTTTAAAAATTGTCAATTGACAGTTTGCCAAAAAATTGTTTATTTTTTTTAAAATTGTCAAATGACAATTTACCACACCTTGTTGTCAAAAAATAATTGAAAAGAAAACTGTTTATTTTTTTAAAATTGTCAATTGACAGTTTGCCAGAAAACAATTTATTTTTTAAAAATTTCAAATGACAGTTTGCCACACCTTGTTATAAAAATTAATTGAAACGAAAACTGTTTATTTTTTAAAATTGTCAATTGACAATTAGCCACATGGCAAAGGTGGCAAACTGTCAAACTTAGTGTACACAAGCATAATTGTGTATAATACTCAATCAGTAAACATGGTACAAGTCCCTCTTCTAATCTATGTTGCATGTGGGACAAATCATCTGATATTCAAATACCTATTATCACTGGTTCAATGTTGACCGAGCAAGCTGCTTATGCTCAAAACTTCCAATGCCAACAGAATAATCCTTACTCTCAAAACATTAATCGGGATTGGAGCAATCATCTTAAATTCTCTTACAACAATAAGCAATACACTCAAAACCCACCACAGGAGCAAAAACAAGATGGGAGGAAGCAGTGGCCTAATTGGCTAATAATCCTGCTCATTACATACAGAATTTGATGCTAACTTGCAAAGTCATACTGAATTCTTGAAAAATTTGGAGAATTAAATAGGACAAATAGCCAAGATACAATACACCTTTTTAAGCAACAACGAAATCAACCCAAGAGAGTAAGTGAATGCAATCACTTTAAGGAACATGCCCAATATCCGATAATTCATCTAAAGAATTCAATTGCTACAAACACTAGCTGATCCAGGATGAGAGGTTAGCACGGGTGGACGCCCAATATAAGGGGTTTTTTTTAGCGGATCTAGCACGGACGACTGTCGGTGCTATCGCGTCCTGAATCCGTTGGTGCCTGATAAAGAAAAAGTAATCAACTAAAGAAATATATGCATAAGAAATTCAAGTACTCCATAGATAATGTACCTTTTATTCCATTTCTGTAGAGATTCAAGAGTTTCAAGTACATAACGAGTTTGAAAAATTTCTTGAGATTTTCAAGAAATTACACATTGATACCCCTTTTGTCAAAGCTCTAGCCCATATGCCACTCTATCACAAATTAATGAAGGAGATGTTGACAAAGAAAATGAAGCTTAGAGAATTCGAGACAGTGGCTTACTAGAAACATTGGCTTTAATTAAGAATTTTGAACTTCACTATAGCACGTTAACTAACGTTCGATTCGATTCATTACGGTGCTATTAACATACCTAGACAAATGGAAGTTCAAAAATGTAAATTTGGAATTAATAAGAGGTTCGAGTTCCTATCCTTATTTCCAAGTTAACATTTTGACCCCTCAAAGTTAAATAATAATAAAGAAATAGAAGTGAGATATAGACATGTTTTAAGCAGGCCCGATTGTGGCCCAAGCAGTGGCCTTGGGCCTCAAGGCATAAGGGGGCCTCAAAAAATTTTGGAAGTCCAAAATAATTGTCCCTTATGAAATGTGCAAAGTACACCTC
The DNA here is from genome assembly GCA_903798395.1 of Fraxinus floribunda. Classification (NCBI taxonomy): domain Eukaryota; kingdom Viridiplantae; phylum Streptophyta; class Magnoliopsida; order Lamiales; family Oleaceae; genus Fraxinus; species Fraxinus floribunda. Next base: position 1,753 of record CAIGRS010137986.1, read on the forward strand.
TTACTAATATAAATTTCAATTTCAATTTCATTAACCCACATTTTTTTTCGTAAAAGTATATTTAGTTTTTAAGGGAAAATAAATAATTTTTAATAAAGAGAAATAGCATATATTAGCTTGATTATTAAAACATCTCAAGACTAATTAACGGGCAGTTAAAGGAATTAAGAAATTTAGAAATTTCAAGAAAAAGTTACAATAAGATATTTTTTGTATTGTTTTATATAATACGTATTATATATGATATATAAATTTTTTTTGTAGTATATCATAAAATATTTTAATTTAACGAGTAAATATGATTATCGAACGAATCAAATGATGAGCGAGTACCATTGGTCTAATGTTTCCTATCATGAAAAAAATTATTTAATTCGACCACGTTTGATGCTAATATGCTCGTAAAAAAATTATGTGTAGGGGCTCATGATAATTTTTCGTCAGGGGCTTCAAAATTTTGAGGGACGTCCTTGTTTTCAAAAACTTGTTTAACCAACACTATTCTACTTCGAGAAAACCAATTGATTGATGTAACTTATCGCATTTAGTTAAACTGAAAAATACAAATTATTAACATAAAAATGGTTTTAATAAATAGATTATGGATAATTTATATATACTTAAATAATTAAAGCTTTTTTTTTTTTTCGTCCAGTTAGACACCACATCTATATCGATTATTAAATTTGAAAACTTCAATTGAAGAATCAAAATAAATCGAACCAAAACACGTAATTGTCTTAACTACCGGATTTTAGTAGTGACGTGTGATAAACTTTGTCAATAGAAAGGTTGAGCCTAGGTGAAAAAAAAAGGAAAAAGGAAAAAGAACGAAACGCCAAAGAGGCTATATTTGGAAAGTTAAGGGTTACTTATGAACAAAAAGCCCGAACAAGCAAATCTTTCAATTTCTACAGGAAATTTGTGCACTAACGCTTTGTGTTGAAAGTCACTCCTTGTCACATGAAAGATGCAAAGAATGGTCAACATGTAGCATGATTGTGCTCTAGAAAAGAAGGCAAAAACCTTATCATCTCTTTCTCCAAACCCAAACCCACCCAAACATTTTTCATTCTAACAATAGTTTCGCTAAATCGAAGAAAATTCATGGCTTCATCGTCATGTTCTTCTGTAATTCCCGGGTTTATCTACAACAACAGAAATTTGACTTACACTCTCTCTCGCCGTAACTTCACGCGCCACTTAACGCCGCCGTGCAATGTCGGGAGGAAACTCGGGCTTTATTTGAAGAAGAAGAAGAGTAGCATAATTTCCAGTGCAAAAGGAGATGCGTTACAGTACAGAAAACTTGGGGATTCCGACCTTGTTATTAGCGAAATCACTATAGGCACTGTGAGTATTCGAATAAAATTATTACTCAGTTGCTTGACTCATCAGGTAGCTTTATTGAATGCATTGCTGATTTTCAATGGAATTTAGATAGTTTTTATTGGGAATTCATATGCAGATGACATTTGGGGAGCAAAATACAGAGAAGGAGGCTCATGAATTGCTTAGTTACTCGTTTGAGAGCGGTATTAATGCTATAGACACTGCAGAAATGGTAAGTTGTCGAATCATTGTGTATTTGGTGGCATACAACTGGGGACTTGGGTTCAGTGTTGGAGTGTGAAATTATTTATATTTCCAATAAGCCATAATTACTTTCTGCCAAACATAGTTGTAAAAATTGTACACTCAGCACTTTCGCTTTCTGTAGGTTATATAGAGACTTACTCTGATCATTGAGACGCTATATTCATAATACTTACACAGCCCCTTTTACAGTGACAATCTGTAACTGTTGCGCTCTTGATGAGCTCGATTTCAAGCAATCAAGTTTGTGACCCTGTTCACTCTACTTATGTGCACGTGTTTGTGTATGGGAAGAGGATAATTTCTTGTATTTGCTTTTTGCAGTACGAAATCTGGAACTTGGAATAAGGATTCACGAAAACTCCCTTCAAACTTAAAACGAAAGACTTTCTAATTTTAGTTTTGAGGTCTTAATTTCCTACTACAAAATACTGCACGGACATAATTTTTGTGTACTTAACGATTTGCTAGTTTCAAGTCCCACTATAAGTGTGGATCTAATAATATAGTAATTCTTTGTCCCATATTTAGGCTTTGTGGTTAGTAGTTTCAGTGTTAAATGCTTCTATCAATTATGTCAACTGTGCTCCATTCGGTCTGAGGAGAAGCGAAAGTTAACGACTTCTACAATTCGATTACTGGAGGGGAAAGGAAGAAAAAATTTCGAATTTGCAACACATTATTTTCGCAATACAACTTTAGTTTTCTCCTGCATTTCTATCCGAATTATTTCTCTTCCCTTTCCTTCCTCTCAGAATGAATGGACCAGAAGGAGAAAACAAAAGATTGTATGGTTGTTTTCAAAGACCCATTGAAAAAATACCTTTCTATTTAATATATGGAACTAGGTAGATTTACTGTCTTCTCCAATTTACTTAGTTTTAGGTTGCCAGACATGGTTGAAGTCAAGTTCACCTTTCTCCTTTTCATTTTTTCTTTTTACATAAAGTATCCAGTTCCAATAAAAAAGGAGACACAAGGAAGGACAGATCTTTATATTGGTAGCTGGTTAAAGTCTCAACCTCGAGATAAGGTATTCTCGACTACTTTATGACTAGCTCTGATGTTGCTTTGTTCTTTTGTATGTAATATATAGATTGAATCATCGATCAGATACTCTGTCATCTTTTGTTATTTTTCAGTTCCTGCAATGACCTAAATTTTCTAGTATGTTCCTCTAAAAGTTTCTATATTGACAGGCTTCATCTGAAATGCCAAGTGAAATTGATGATTTGGAGAAATTTTGATAATGAATAATATCATTAGTCGTTCTTTTATTTCTGGAATTCTGCTATTTGTTAATAAAATCTACATTGCGATAGCTTGGTCATGATTCACAATTAGGAAATAATCTTCCTTTTTTTTTTCTTTTTGTTGTTTCAGATATAAACGTTACAACAGTATAAATAAATAACACCATTGGTTTCCCATAACAGGGATAAACAATACTCCCTTTTTCTCATAATAATTAATGAATGTGTTTTTTAATTTTCTGGACGGCTCAAAATAATGTTCACCTTTTTAAAATACAGAATTCTACCTTTTATCAAGCACACAGTCCTTTTGCCATCCCAATTCTCTTTAGATGTTACACTTTTCTTTTTCCTCCAAAATAACCATGCCTTCCAAGTAAAAACCATTCATTTGAACCAAGCAGGATTAAGTTTTCAGGTGGCTCCAATTGATTGTACTGTATGATGCAAGTGAGCTCATTATTCAGGTTATTGTTACTTCTATTTATATGTACTCTCATTGCATTCTTCATTTTTAAGTTCATTTTTCCTAATTCAAATGGCCTCTGAATCTTCCGCAAACTTTTCTCCAACAAGGTTATTTTGGCCACAAAAGTTGCTGGTTACTCAGAGCAGACAGCATATTTGCGAGATGATGCAAAGGTTGTGCGAGTTGATGCTGCTAATATACGGGAAAGTGTAGAAAAAAGTCTTAAACGTCTCAATACGGATTACATTGACTTACTCCAAATACATTGGTAAGCTTTTATTGTCACAAGCATTTCCGGATGCTAAAGTGTTCACCTTGGTGATTGCACTCCATGATACATGTAACTGAGTTTATTGTCATTCTTTTGTCTCTTTATTGCCTATCAGTTTTATAATATATAGTTTCTGTCATTAAAAATTTCCTTCACTCACAAAACCAAATGTATTGTAGGAACAATCTTGTCATCTTCTNAACGTCTCAATACGGATTACATTGACTTACTCCAAATACATTGGTAAGCTTTTATTGTCACAAGCATTTCCGGATGCTAAAGTGTTCACCTTGGTGATTGCACTCCATGATACATGTAACTGAGTTTATTGTCATTCTTTTGTCTCTTTATTGCCTATCAGTTTTATAACATATAGTTTCTGTCATTAAAAATTTCCTTCACTCACAAAACCAAATGTATTGTAGGAACAATCTTGTCATCTTCTATAATTTTCCACTTTTCCCTTCTCATGCCTGGTAATTACCATTAGGTAATTCGATCTTGGCTATAGAGTAGATTTGAGCACCTCAGTCTCATATTGAACAGCGCATTTGATTAACTGATTTTTTTAGGAAAAAAATTGAAATGAATTTTTTGTGTTAATCAAATAGTTTGCATGCTCGTATAGGAGGTAGGCAAAATTAGAAGAAAAATGAACCGCAAAGACTGTAATTGGTAGATCTATTACAGGAAAACAGTTGTGAGTGGGCCTTTTATAGACAGGTTGTTATACTGTAATCTTGTAAAACTCCATGCTTTTCACGGAGAAGGAATGATTTGGTAAATATAACCATGGCATAAATATACTTGCTGACTCAAGTAAAGGCAATTCAAGGTTAACAAGGAGCCAAATGTATTCTTGATAACTTCAAGTGCAAAAAGTAGTCTCTTTATTCTGTACATATATTCTTTTTTCCTCTCCAGAGATTGTTAGAAAACTAATTGGAATTTCCAAACAGCTGTTATAAGAAGCATATCTGCTCATAGGTTGGTAACTCTTTGCTGGGTCTAGAAGTTCCTGTTTTCACGCGCTCAATTTATTGTCACGATTCCTTTTCTTGTCATCTTTCTGGAAAATAAAATCTTTAGTTCTCAACGACTCAAAACGCTTTATAAATTCTACAGGATTGCCCTCTGTTGATTAAATTTTTATGAATTGATTATTTAGTTTACATTTGCTTCCACCAATAAAAAGTGTTCCTTTACATATATTTTTCCTTGTATGCAAAATTTGACCACCTATACTCATGACCCATTCCACTGCTTTCAGTTTGTTGACATGAAGTTTTTATGTCGACGGTAGATATTATTTTCTCATTTGGTTGCAACATATAACTGGATAATCCATCGAAAATGTACTTTTCATTTGATTTAGGTACCAACATATACATAAATTAAATGTGTATGTACAGAAATATCAAATATATTCATATTTCCATTCTATTAATCAACTGTCAACACTATAAAATGATTTTTTTCCCCCTCAAATTGGTATCAGTTATTAGGTATCACTGTATTAGGGTTATATAATTCATTCGTGTAGAATAGATTTTGCTCCTTGGAAATTTTATTAATTATAAATTTATAAGAGATTATTAACATATTGAATATTAATTATTAGAGCACTGACGTTCCCTTTTCTCTGAGTTGTTTAGTGCTTTGGTCTGGATGCTTTGTTTTCTTGACCTTTTGTGTTGATTTGTTATGGAAGCTGTACCATATTCACATTATAGGTTTTTGTATGATCCCTCTCTATTATAGATTGTTGTGTACTGCTGTTTCAGGCCAGATCGCTATGTTCCATTATTTGGTGAATATCTCTACGATCCTTCAAAATGGAGGTCCAGCGTGTCATTTGTTGAGCAGCTGAGGGGGTTTCAGGAACTCATCGATCAAGGAAAGGTAAATTTTCAATATTCTTAACGTCGACAGTTCCTGGTCATGCTTTTCAGCATTTGAGGAGTAATTAACTGAATATATCGGAGCACGACTTCTTACAAACTAAGGCCCTGTTTGGTTAGCATTGTATTTGCTGAAGAAATTTTTTTAGACTACATTGAGCTGTTTGATTAATACAACAAATCACTATTCACAAAGTTCAAGACAACTGATCTTTTTATCACTTTTGATAATTCAAAACGAAATAATAAAAACTGGACGGTAGTCCAACCAGACAATGCCATAAGCACATCCATAAATAAAGTGCCAGGTAAGCATAATTGTCTTTGTATTTGTGCATTTTGAGGCTTATGTTTATGATAGACTTCTAACATGATAACCACGGGCCAAGTGGGTGTAGTGACAACCTGCACTACTGGACAAGAGCTTTAAGGATTACATGTCTATAAATGCTAGAATCATCAAAGAAAAAAATCCAAATAGAGAAATATATAACGAAGCTGAGGCTACAGGTTATAGTTGGACTGAGCTAGTTCTGTTCAATCCTGGAAAATGGAACAAACTGCTTTCAAAGAAATGGTTTCTATCAATTTTACCTAACTTATTTTGTCAAAATGATTTCTGTTTACAGCTCTCAATGTTTTCAGGTACGCTACATTGGTGTTTCCAACGAAACTTCATATGGAGTAATGGAGTTCGTTCATGCTGCTAAAAATGAGGGACTACCAAAGATTGTCAGTATTCAGAACAACTATAGTTTACTAGTGAGGTGCAAGTTTGAACGTAAGTGATCTTTTCACATTATTATTGAATACCTTAACCAAATGTTAATGCTTTCTTTGATTGATTTTTGTTGCGATTAGCATTGTTTTTTAAAGATGTTCCAATCATAGCTTGCAAAATCAAAAGAAGTTCCAGCCATAGCTTGAGAAATCATTATTGTCTAATATGTTATAATAATTCTACAAATTTCATAATCTACTGTAAACATTATAATTCCACAAACAAATGATATGTGATCAAAACATAATAATTAGTTTTCTCCTTTCCTAATTTTTTTTTATATTTTCCACTAACAGAGCTATTTACGTCAAGGCTAGTTCAGCTGATAAGTTGTCCCAATATCAGCTTCCTCACCTTTTATTTTTTCTGTTGTTGAGCTGTAATAACTTCTTCAATGAGTTCACTGCTTTACTCATCCTATTTTTCCCTCTTCCTTTCCTGTTTTTGTATCTCTGCTGTCCCTCAGGAATGAAGAAAAGGCTGACTTTGCTTGCTTCATTCTTTTTCCTACCTAAGAAGGGGTGACCTTTCTTTCCTGCCTTATTCGTTCTCCCTTCTAATTACACATTCCAGGGCAAGTCTTCTTAACTTGCTGCTTTACAAGTGATTGGAGAATGATCCTTAAGGGAATTGATGTTTGACCGTTTGTTTTTCTGTGGTGTTTAATTTGTATTTTCGTCTCTTTAGTTTAATACAACTTTTTCCTTGTAAAAAGTTATTTGTGATTTAGTGCTATACCCTTATTTTCTTAGGAGGGAAAGTAAAGTTTGTTATGCAATACCCCTTCCCCTTTACTTACGTGTCCTCTTTAAATTCCCACCAAACAACTGGACTTGTATTCTTTGCTTCTTCACTCCCAATTATCACCTCCACTGAACCAAGGCTAGTTTTTAGCGAAGATGGTTTATTTTATTGCTATCACTACTTAATGTTATGTGATTTCGTCCAGTCTGGAAATAATACTTATTTCCGACTTATGTGCCGACGTTTGCTTTATTTGTTGTTTCACTCCTTTTTCTACAATGTAGCCATTTTCATTGTTCATTTTATTTAATGTTATCACTTCAGATGGAGCTATAATTGTTTTGACGTAACTTTTGTAATTTGTGGCCACTTTTATCTGTCTAGAGCAAATAAAAATATAAAATGCCCCTAATCAATTATTCCATTACAGAGATATCATTATGAATCTGACCGTCAACCTGAGTTCCTAGTTTAATTTGGTTTTCCATTGAATCTGTGCAGTTGATCTTGTCGAAGTATGCCACCCAAACAACTGCAATATCGGCTTACTTGCTTATTCTCCACTGGCCGGTGGATCACTGACAGGAAAGTATTTAGAAACTGATTCTGAAGCTGCACGAAAAGGAAGGTTTAACTTATTTCCTGGCTACATGGAAAGATACAATACGTCTGATTCTAAGGTACGTGTTACTATTCTTAATGAAAGCTGGACATTAAACTGATCAATATATTTATTGCTTTTTTAACCTAAGAATTTAAATTTATATGCTACCTATCCAATAGTAATGCTCATGACTTACAATTGATGCTCACATGGTGTTCACATACGTCCCAGTAGTCTCTGAATCGTGACACAATAACTTTGATGCAACCATCTTTGTGTTTTGAGGCATGCAGAATTGGACATTCGACTGCGTAATCAATGATCAATAAAATTATACCCTACGCTATATTTATCCATAACATTTTCCATTTTGTTTCAATGCTATATTTGTATTACCAATTTATAAATAAGATCTCCAACAAAGTACTAGATTCCTTATTTAGGCTGATATATTCACTTTGCATTTCAGGAAGTAACAAAACTGTATCTTGAAGTGGCCAAGAAACACGGTCTAACTCTAGTCGAGCTAGCTCTGGGATTTACTCGAGACCGTTCATTTATGACAAGCACGATCATTGGTGCAACTTCTCTTGACCAATTAAAAGAAGACATCGATGCATTTTTGTCTACTGAGCGGCCATTGCCACCTCAAGTGATGGCAGATGTCGAAAATGTGTTTAAGAGATACAAAGATCCAGCCATCGATTAGGATCCCAAGTTTCATAGAGTGCATTCTTCATGATGTTATTCAAAAAATTTCAGCGATAATTCTCCTTTTGTTCTTGTAGTAGTTTATAATGAACTTCAGAAAAGCACATCATATATATGAGAAAGCTCCTTTTCTAGTTGGAGTATCAAGATTCAAGAGGGTTCCCCTAATTCTATTTTTTTATGTTCTGCGTTTGTTACAGAATGCTAAAAGATTGTTGTGATACTTTCTTGATTGTCTTTTATCATTTTCATAATGTTTTGATTGCTTAATCAGTCTATAACAAATTATCTTGTTCGTTTAATTATTTTTCTAAGTTATATGAAATTTATAGCAATTTATAATTTTGAAAGTGATCAGTTCATTTCCTAAAGGGGCTTATTATTTTTCAGATGTGAAGAAACAATCCCTTGATTCATAAATAAACAAGAATAATACAATTTATTCGTATTGGGGATATCCTCATTTGATATAGCATGTAATCTATTATGAAATGATAAGATTAACTAAATATGTGAATGTGAAACGAAAATTTCTAGTACTATCGAAATATGGAATTTAGTATTTCTTATCATTAAAAAAATTGAATTACTCTAAAAAATAATATGCGTTGGGCATATTACAGTTCTTTTTCATTTTATATCTATTAGGCTCTGTTTGATAACCAAGATTTTCTTTGGAAGTTGTAATTTTTTTATTTTTTTTTTCCATTTTTCCACATTTTGCACAGTTTAATAGCAAAAATTTACCCGGAAAATGATTTCCTCCATCTTTCTCACGTGCCTCCTTTCCATGTTGTGGAGGAATTGTTTTTCCATTTGTTTTAGTGGGTTTTGATTTTTTAAGTTTTTTTGGCAATGGAAACAAATTCTAGACACAATGATAAAAAAAATTTATTACTTTTATTGACAATTTTCATGCAAAACAAAGCCAAACGAATGGTATTCAATATGATAATTTTTTTTATTTTTTATTTTTGGCAATTAGAACAAATTCTAGACACATTTAATGAACAATTTCTCTGAAAATAAATCCAAACGGATACCAAACTTTCAATATTTTCGAGGTGGAAAATTATATCAATAAAACACAATTAATTACAATTTTCAGTAAAACAAATTCTAGACAATTCAATTCCCTATAATTCATTTTTTTTCCACCTAAATTCCATATTTGCAATCAAACAGACACTTAATTCTGTTTATACAATTTTACTAGGGGAAAAAGAAGTATAGATAAAATCCATCTTCTTTCTTTATCTAAATAAACAAATTTTATCAATTTAGATAAATTTTACTCCATATAAACTCTATTCAAACCGTTCGAATCAACTTTCAAGGTTCTACGTGCTCTTTCGTAAGGAGAATGGAAATTGGTTGTGTATATAAATCAATACAACTTGCAAGCTAAAATTGTTTGATCAATGTGTGTTGGCG
>CAIGRS010138006.1:0-18741 GCA_903798395.1 Fraxinus floribunda
CGAATGAATGGCTTATAGGGATTCAGACTACCGATTGGGCATCGCTTCTAGGTTTCAAAGAGACGGTCGAAAGTTTCTCTCTCTTCGCTCCCTTTTCTTCATTTTATTCCGTTAGATTTTCCGTTAAAACAATAAAATTCCGTTACATTTTCCGTTAAAACAACAAACTCCGTTAGATAGCCACTTTATATATATATATATATATATATTATATTTTAGTGTGTTTACATATATACTGAATAATTTTTTATATTATGTAATTAAATACTAATAAACGACCTCGCTCTTACGATGATTGATTGTCGACGTTGACCGGTCAACGTTCATTCAGGCTGTGATAGTTTATTGGGTCCATCCCTGACTGTCCCCACTACCTCTGTCTCTGTTGTACACCCTAACTTAAAATGTTTGCCTCGTCACTAAGTATAACATCATAAATATAAAGTTTTTATTAAACAAGGAATTACCATAGTGCCTCATTTCGTAACTTAGGATTTGATGCAAATATTATAGTAGCCTCGTGTCTGTCGAACAAACTTCTTGTTGCTAGCCCAAAATTGCAGGTAACTTCTTTTTCACTTCTTGAAAATAAGTGCAAAAATATGTATTTGAGAGAAAGAGAGGGGGTGGAGAAGGGCGTGAGAGAGAGAAAGGAGATGGAGGATTGTCAAATGATTTTTGAGTGTCTTTGATCTTCTATCAATGGAATAGAGGAGTCATGGGGTTTTCAATCAATACCATTAAGTTAATTTTATTTTTGAAAGTATATTAAAGGCACGTTTGATGTAAATTTTTTTTATAATATATTTTATGAAAAGTGATTTTTTGAAAAATATAAAAAAGATATGAGTCCAAGTGTAAAACTATTTTATCAGAGAATGTTCGATTGAAAATGCTATAAAAAAAGTCTTGATACCGAAGCATGATCAACTTAGTCTAAAGCGTTACTATGGACCCATAAGTTTAAGATGACATTTAGTTGTACTCGTTAGAGTTGAACATGTGTTATATGTTATTTTGAAATACTTTATAAGCTGTGAAAGTAATATTTGACCATCCATTTATCATTTTGATCTAAATATGAGAGAAATTCAAGTACCTGAAAATAAATATTAATTATTATATGTACACGAAAATAATGAAATTCATGCTTGAATGTGAGTATTAGAACTACAACTAAATGTATAAACGAAGATGAATGGCAAATACGAGACATGAATTAACGTAATGTTAATAAATTTAAAATTAATACCAAGAAACATATGCGTGACGATGAATATTAAATCATTTATCTCAAATTAATATAATTTAATTTTCAATTAAGTGAAACGAATGCTAATTAACATATATGGAGTGAATAATATTGCATTTTTTAATGTGAATTCTAATTAATATTAATTAAATTAATGTTGATGTTAATTAATTATATTATTTATTGTAGTTTGTAAATTTATTACATATTAAAAAATGAAAAGTAAGATATTACTGATATAATTGAATTGTAGTATTGAATGTACTACTTTTATATTAATGCAGTGACCAATGAGCGAGTACTCAAGAACATGATATGTTGAGGCTGATCAACCCTACAAATTTTAGATCATCAACAAACTCTTAAATACTTTTTTTTTTAATAATATTGCGATAGAAAAAAGGTTTAGGTGGGAAGAATTGTCAAATTCTCAAAACATAGAAAGCCTTTATGAAAACCCTTCTCCACTTAGGCTGTGCCCTTCCTTTTCCACCCTTAAAAAGCTGTTTGATTGGTAAATTTTTCTAAGGAAAATGTTTTCCACATTTTTCTAAGTATAACCATTTGATGCACATTTTCTTGATTTAGTTTTCCCACCTATTAAGTGGGAAAGCAATTTCCACCTTTTTTTTTAGTAATGACAACAAATTCTATCAAACATTGTAAAAAATAAATTTCACTTTTGTTGACAATTTTCATACAAAACAAAGCCACACGAATGATATTCGGTATGTTTATTTTTTTTTTCAAATCTTTTATTTTTATTTTTTTATTTTTTTACAATTGAAACAAATTCTAGACCCAATAGTAGAAAATATTATCACTTTAATGGACAATTTTCATAAAAAAGGAAGCCAAACGGACTTCAAATTTTCAACATTTTTCATGAAAAATTATACCAATCAAACACACTTAATTATAATTCCCTATAAAACATTTTCTAGGAAAATCTTTTCCCTATAAAATATTTTATTTCCATCCATTTTCCACCCTTGCAATCAAACGGACCCTTAGCTTAACTAGTGCACATACTTTGCACACACTTCAATTTTTACTGAAATATTAAAAGACGCCAAATTAAAGTTTGTTTTTCTAAAGAAGAAAAATTTAATTTCCAAAAATAAAATTAGCCAAACCTTATTTTTTTAAATCAACCTAAAACTTTTGGAAAACAAGATTCTTACCTACAAAAATGCTAAGATTAAATAAATAAAAAGTTATAATATAGATTTTTTAAGAAAATAAAAGTCTAGTCAGTAGTAGTATATTAGATCGAGGAAATTACACCCGTCTTTTGATTTTCTATTTTAATAATGAGATGATAAAGTTGATCTTTCAAAAATTAGGTATACTCCACTTCACCCGACCCGATTCCATACCACCAAACCTAACCCTAATTCATTTTTCAATGCCATAAAAGTCACAAAAACTGAGCCACAGGATCTCACCTGAACGCCTTCTTTATCCCTATCATAGGGACGAAATCCAAGTAAAATACTTAACCAAATTCTCGCCTATGATGGCACTGAGATTCCACTCAATTAGCTCACCGATTTGCACAATGCACACACACGAAATAAAGATAGCAAATGTAAAGGAATACATTGAATTATGGGTAAACCCAGTTCGTTTTATTACTCCACAATAATATAAGAAAAGAAGGAACACAACACACTTTGTGTCTCATCAGTTCGTCCTTCTCAATTTATTGGCCAAAACTCGTATGCAGTTAACACCCTTAACTACCAAAGGGATAAACTAACCCAGTTGGCTAGAAAATGCCAGAAACTGCAAAATCCGGCATGAGTGCAAGTTATTCTCATGCCATTGTACATGTCAACCTTCAAGGGGCTGACAAACTTTCCCCACCAGAAGAGTCCGACGTCCTCGTCGAAAGAGAATCAAGATGCTCCTTCACCTTGTCTTCGAATTGCGACATATTAACATCATTTTCATAGGTTGCATCAACTCCAGTACTATCTTTCCTCAAAACGAGATAGTTCGTCTGTTTATTCTTCTTACTCGTCCCCATTGTTCGATAACCCATAATCTTTGTCACCTCCTTATCATATTGTTTTCGAATCATATGAGGAGCCCTCTTGGCCTGCAAACGATCTTCTCCCACTAAACTTTCATTAAAGGGCTTCATATAGCTTACATGGAAAGTATGATGAACCTTCATATGATCAGGTAGCTTCAGTGATATGCTACCTTCCCAACACGCTTGATTACTTCGAAGGGACCATCATATTTTTGAACCAGCCCACGATGCATGGTCTTGCTACTAACCTTTTTTCAAATCTAGGAAGTCAATTTCAACAAGACTTTATCCCCAACCTGGAACTCCACATCCCTCCTGTTCTGATTAGCATATTTCTTCATTCATCGAGCAGCCTTCGTAAGACTGTCGTTTGCTTGTTCATTCATTTCCTACTTGTCTTGAGCAAATCGAAAAGCAGCTGGACATACACTGCATCTCCCTTCTTTTATAATTTCGAGAGGAGTCTTGGGCATATGTCTCATGATTAAATCCGTCGGCACATCCCCGTAGCAGATGATTGATGTAGATTGTAGCAAAATTAAGATGTATCAAGCAAGGCAACCCAATTCTTCTGACTGGCTGTAACATTGTGTCTGAGATATTCATCCAGCAGTGCATTTATCCTTTATGTCTGACCATTTGTCTGCGGATGATTTGCTGTTGAAATTTCAATTCAGACCCCATCATGGTCCATAATTTGTTTGTAAACCGAGAATCCCGATCACTCACAATATCCTCGAGTATTCCAAAGTACTTCACTACGTTTTTGAAAAACAATCCAGCAGCAACGTCCGCAGTGCACTCACGCGAAGCTGGAATGAAGATTGTATATTTTGATAACCTATCCACCATCATCATAATGGACTTGAACCCATCAACCTTCAGGAAACCAGAAATGGAATCCATAGAAATCGACTGCCAGGTCATTTTGGAACCGGCAAAGGTTGGAGCAAACCTGCCTTTTTCCTCCTTTCTGTTTTATCCTGCTGGCACACCAAGGAAGATTTCACATACGCCTCTACCTCGTCACCCATCTTCGGCCAGTAATACAATTTCGAGAGCAAAGCCAACATCCTTTTGATGCCGGGATGGCCTGCCCATAGTGGATCATGAGTTTCCTTCAACAGTATCTTCCTTAGTCCCCCACCTGAAGGCACATGCAATTTGCTGCCCCTAGCATAATTAAACCATATTCAATCCAATACCGTCTTACCCAGCTGTCCTTAACTTTTTGCAACAACTTGGTATAGGCAACATCCTTATCAGCCCACTGTTTGATTTTGTCAATAAAATCCGATTCGACGTCATCAAAGCTGACACATAAGCTTCCACAGACTTCCAACTGAGTGCATCAGCAACCTGATTATGCTTGCCTGACTTGTTAACCTACGCAAAATCAAATTCAGCTAGAAACTCCTACCATATCGCCTATTTTGCTGATAATTTCTTTTGGGACTGAAAATAAGTATTCTACATTATCTGTTAGAACAGTGAGTTTTGTTCCTAACAAATAATGTCGCCAAGTCTCCAAACAATGAACAACCGTCGTCATCTCTTTCTCATGAGTTGAATATCGTTGTTCCGCCTCTTTCAATTTTCGACTTTCATAAGCAATTAGATGACCTTCTTGTACCAATATACCACCAATAGCACGGTCAGATGCATCATTGTGTACTTCAAATGGCTCCTCAAAGTAAGGCAACTGCAGCACTGGTTTAGTTGAAACAACCTGTTTTAACTTCTCGAAAGCTCATTGGCATTCCTCGGTCTATTCCCACTTTCGATCATTTTTCAGTAAGTCCGTCAAGACGTTCATTTTCTTGGAATAACTTTGAATGAACCGTCGATAATAGTTTGCTAACCCAAGAAAGGAATGTAATTCAGCATCCTTGGATGGACTTGGCCACTCCATGATAGCCTTCACCTTTTGTCCATCCATTCTGATTCTTCCTTGACCAACCCAATGTCCCAAAAACATTACCTCCTACCGGCAGAATTTTCATTTCTCCTTCTTGACATATAATTGATGTTCTCTAAGCCGTGAGAACACCTTTGTTAAGTAGAGAATATGATCACCCAATGATCTACTGTATATCACAATGTCATCCAAATAGACTATCACAAAATCATCCAGGAACTCGTACAACACATCATTCATCAAGTTGCAAAAAGTAGCAGTAGAAATCTTTGATTCCTTTCAGCAATTCTTAATTGCCAATAGCCCGACCGCAAATCCAACTTGGTAAAGAATGAAGCCTTTACCTATCAATCAAATAGATCAGCAACATTAGGCATCGGGTACTTGTTCTTCACCGTCACCTTATTCAGTGCACTATAATCCACACACATCCTCATGGAACCATTACGCTTCTTCTGAAATAGAACTGGGGCATCGTAGGGTGCTTTCGAAGGTCGAATGAATCCTGCATCAAGTAAATTATCAAGCTGCCTCCTTAACTCTGCCAATTCCGATGGAGCCATTCGATATGGGGGCTTGTGCTGGAGCCCTTGCACATAGTTTGAGTTCATTTTCGTGATCAACGACACGACAGGGTGGGAGAGTTCTTGGAAGTTCTGGGGGTATCACATCAACGAACTCATCCAAGACACTTGCCACTTGATCAGGTACCCCCACAACCCGATCTTCTTTAATTTTAATCAAAGCTGTAACATAAGTCATCTCCTCTTTTTTCAAACCCAACTTAATCTGTTTGGTAGATTGCATTTCATCTTGAATCTACTTTTCTTTGTTCTTATCAAGATATTTCGCTGGTACAAAACAGGGACTTTTTTCATCTACAATGTATAACCCATTCAGATGCGGTACCACGGACTCCTTCGCTTTAACAAAGAATTTAACACCAAGGATCAAATCAAAATCATCTAAGGGAACAGTTATCATATTGCACCTTTCTTCCCATTCGCCCACACGAAGGGTGACTTCAGTAGATCCCTTCACACACTGTGCTGAAGAATTCACAGCCTTAATTTTCATAGTCACCTGAATCACGCTTAAACCCATCTTTCCACTATCCCGGAACTTACAAAGTTGTTTGTAGCACCTGTATCCATCAATGCCAACACTTCCTTCCCATCAACATAAACTTGAACATACATCAAGCCACACTGCAGTATAGTGATGGCATTCACGAGCTGTAGCGGACTCACTCTTGTGGGGACATCATCCGAGTTGTCACCACTGCCTTCCAACCTTAAGGCATTCAGTTTCTTCCTCTTTGGACAATCCTTTGGACGATGGGGATCGTTGCAAATGAAGCATCCAATGAAACTTTTTGACTTGAGACACTGATCACCATCTTTCGATTTAGGGCCCTCGAATTTCTTTTTCTTATCCCATTTCTTCCAATCTTTCGATGTGCTGGCCTTTTTCTCATTGTTTTTCCTCTGAACAGAGGAGTTACCGTCCATTTTGTAATCAACAAGACAATTCGCTGCCACCATTGCCAAAGGAAGGTCCTTCACTCCTTGCCTCAGCAATTCTGCTTGTGCCCAACCTTGTAATCCGGACATAAAGTTGAAAAGTTTATCCTCCTTAGACATATTTTGGATATCCAGCATGAGACTATTGAATTCCTTCAGTATTCCCAAACACTACCCGTCTATCTTAACTTTTTGAAATATTTCCTTGCAACCCAAGCCGTGTTGCAAGGTAGGAACCGATCCTTCAATTTCTTCTACAACGTTTCCCACGTAACAACAGGTGACCATCATGTAGCTTCGTCATCCTTCACACGATTTGGCCACCACAACTTTATATCTCCCGACATATACATCAACGTGATATTTACCTGCTTATCCTCTAGAATACGGGCAGACTTTTCTCTAGAATACGGGCAGACTTGAAGTACTGCTCCATATCCTATAGGAAATTCTCCAACTCTTTGGTATTACGAGCACCAGTGAACTACTTCGGTTCAGGAACACGAATTTTTGAAGCACCTACTACCTTCCACACAGTGGTTTGTTTAGGGCCAATTTCAGCAAGGAAATTTCACTCTCAAAGGCATCAAACCGAGCTTTTGAGCTATCCGTAAGATCCAACAAATCTTTCATGAACGAAGATTGCATTTCGTGAACTCTGCTAGCAAACTCTTTATCCCTATTATCACAGGGACGAAATCCAAGTAAAATACTTAGCCAAATTTTCGCCTATGATGACATTGAGATTCCACTCAGTCAGCCCACCAATTTGCACAATGCACACACACGAAATAAAGGTAGCAAATGTAAAGGAACACACTGAATTACGAGTAAGCCCAAATTGTTTTATTACTCCACAATAATACAAGAAAAGAAGGAACATTGAAGGAACACAACACACTTTGTGTCTCATTAGTATGTCCTTCTCAATTTATAGGCCAAAACTCGTATGCAGTTAACACCCTTAACTACCAAGGGATAAACCAACCCAGTTGCCTAGAAAATGCATCCCACAACTATTCCCAACAAATGTCCACACTTTTCACTATATGGACTCCAAAAAGTGCGCATCACATGTGCCCAATTTGGACACCCGAATTTGTGGACTTCAGCCCACTAACAACAAGTAGGATCAGCCCATGCCTTGGCAATCTACAACACTTTGCCCACAAACAGTAAGATGGATCAACTTGTACCTTCTGCAACACGTTGACACCAGCCAAAATGAAGCATTATTCCCACATTTTCCTTGCCCCGAAATTCGAAGTGTGTACCATCAACACATCTTTCCACAAAATCTCGGCATGAGCGAAAGGTATTCTCATGCCATTGCGCATGTCAACCTTCAAGGGGCTGACACCTATCTATGTCCTCATCCCCCATCCCCCACCCCACACTATAACCTACAAACGACAACACAATTGCTTCGCAACGACAGAGTACCTATCGTGTGCACGCACAATGACACAAGGGCATGTCTCCTTTATCCACGTTCTCCATCCCATCCCACACCATAACCCACACACGACACACGCACAACGATGTTCATTGTCCTTGTATAAGTAGTGGAATTCACGCACAGTGCCACACTACACCAATCTGCAGTGAGTTTGGTGATGATGATGATTGTTGGTGCAATCTGGGTGGTGGTGCGATCTGGATGGTGGTGATGGTTGTTGGTGCAGGTGGTAGTGCTGTGTGCGGTGGTGGTGAGGTGACAATAGTTGGTGTAGGTGATGGTGATGGTGATGGTGGTGGTTTGTTGGGAGTGGTGGTGGGTTATGAATCTAAGGCGACGAAGACGTTTTGGGTGGTGGAGTGCGGGTAGGGTGTGGCGGGGGAGATGATGAATAATTTGTGATTAGTTAACAAGGTTATTGCAACAAGTTAATTTGATAATATTTGACATATACATAAGTTATGACTAATTAATTTGATAATTTGTTATCGATAAAAAAAATTGTAACCATTTGATTTGCGTGATTTGTTACTAAATTTACAATTGTGATCCATGTTTCATGTCATTGTGATCGTGACATTCTCTGATTTATGACTAGTACGTAATTGTTATCATAAATTGTATGTTATCGTGATTTTCACCTATTTAATTAATACCACACGATTTTTGAAGAAATTCCACAAATTTCTCAAAATTGAAATTATATTTTGAACTATAGTAATTATGCATTTTCCCACAAATTTCTTAAAATTGAAAATATAAACTATAGTATTTTTTCCCAATAGATTTGTCATTGTACAAGTCACTTGTGCGTCCAAATGGTAAACGCCCATTTTGGATATAAAAAGCCCACACGCGAAAAGAAAAACCATTGGCGAGACTCCTCTTCATAACAAAATGCCCTCATCATCCGTCGGTACGGTGGCTGATCTGCCGCCTCTGCAACCCACAAAACCTTCTCATACCAACGAAGAAAACAACGCCGATGAATATATTGAATATGAAGAAGTGGAAGAGGAAATTGAGGTCGAAGAGGAAGTTGAGGAGGAAGTCGAGGTTGAAGAAGAGATCGAAGTAGAAGAAGACGAGGATGAAATTGGAGAAGACCTAACTCCAATCCGCGAAGAAAATAATCAAAATGGTTAGTTCAATTTTATTATTTTTAAATAGCTTTAATTGTAGCTGATGATCAGTTTTATCAAATTTGTGAATGTGCTATGCGTTTAAATTCACATCTATTTAACTTGTGTTATCGCATTTATATTGCACTTGTTTTGCACGGACACGGTCAAATGGAAATGCCTGCAATAAACTTATACAATTGATGTTTAGATGATTCTATGACTCATAATTTTAATGGGGTTCTCGACTAGTGCTCTCTTCGTGTTGTTTATCTTAACTAATTTTTTATTGCATGTAAGTTCCTGTGAAATCTGATCCTCTCAATGGGAAACAGTGTCATCGATTTTTGGGGGACTTCTGTAGAGGCTCCCTTCTTTTCGAAATTTTTATGTTGATACGCAAATGTTACATGTTATGCAGTCTGTGGGAGTGTTATCTTTCTGATTCTGAAGTCTCAGGTGCTTCATTTTGGGATTTGAATGAAGCCACATAAAGTGACTTGTGAATGTGATTGGAAGATTGCTATTTCAGCTATATGGTTACATTCTGTCTATGTGAAAATTAGCTAATGCAAACCAGCTATGGGTGCATTCTCAAACTCTATGAGCATGTTACTTTTTTTCCAGCCCAACGGTCATCATGCGAGTCTCCCACGTGTACTGTATGTTTTGGCCAAAAAAAGAAACTGTCCCTGTTTTATTTTTTTAGTCAGTATTGCACACTTGTGCCGTTCTCTGTGGACACGTTGAATGACCCGGAAATTACTTTCTGTTATATATAGTTATATCTATGTTGTGTACTTTTGTGCTTATGCTGATAGCTTGACACCTGTACGTAAGGGAGATACCTGAATCTAGCTTTCTATAAAACGACATGGAGCCATAGTTGGTTGTTATATCATTCTTGAAAGGATTTAATAGAAGAGACCTACTGTCGGCAGTTGAAAGACTTGACATTTAGATGACAATTGAAAGAGAAGATGTGAGTGCTTTGATTTCCTCTCCATGGGGCTAGTTAGCTCCTATTGGATTGTGGAGTTTTGATGTTGCCTACTGGATATATTAATTTGTTTACATAAATGAAGGTGTGAGACTGTTTAATTATTTTCAACTATGCGTAATATTTGCGCTACTCCAAATTGGAAGGTTAGTCCTTAGATTTATGGCTGTCACGCAAGCTTTCTGGTGAAACTAGGTTAAACTAATTTACTGATTCTAATAATTCTCGAAGGAAATCTTTGTATAGGGATTATTGACAGGTGTCAAATATGTAAGCTGCATGTTCTTTTTCACATTCAGCGTATAGGCCTTTTATGTCTCCACATTTTTGAGCTCGCAATTGTAGTGTCTTGCATGTTTCATTGGAAATTGACGCATGACCTGAGGACTAGGTATTCAGTGGCGAACTATTAGGATGAGCAGCTGTAGTGTCTTGCACGTTTCATTGGAAATGGACTCGTGACCTTCGGACTAGGTATTCAGTTGCGAACTATTAGGATGAGCAGATTTCAGGGGATGTGGTTACAGATAGTGTTCTAAAAAGCGTAAAGCGTGGCTAGGCGTGGAGGCTAAGCTTCAAGCTTTACGAGCCTAGGCGTGAAGTTTAGGCGTAAAAAAGCGTTTTTTATTTTTAATTTTATCTAAAATTTTTAATCATTGTAAAATAAAAAAATTCAATAATTCAATGATACATACCAAACATCTAAAATTATAAAATACTATATTTACTTAATAATTCATACATAAAGATAAGTTTCAACATTATAATTACATAACTTATATAACTTGTAGCTTAAATCTTATCTAATCTAACTCTTTATCAGACTCCAATTTAATATCTTCTTCATCTAATTCGTTGTCCTCCTTATCGTCCGATACAAAATCATCATTCTGAGGCTCCCTTATTTCATTTTGATCATTTCTTGTACCTCTTATAGGTTGTAAGATATGATTCCCCACCCTATCATTCTCCTTCTCACCCTCATTATCACAACCGTCTACAATCTAAGATTGTGCATTAGTAGCATCACTTGTTAGTAAAGTCTCTATTTTGGTCTTCCTCTTCTTCTTGTTCATCAACCTTGCATTAAATTGGACATAAACAAGATTGTTCATCCTTGTACTGTCAAGTCTATTCCTTTTCTTGGTGTGTATCTACCAAAAAAAAAAAAAAATTTAATGCGGTGCGTGAAACATACAAAGAAAAAGAAGAATTAGAAGCAAAATTTATTGAGAATCCACANATAAACAAGATTGTTCATCCTTGTACTGTCAAGTCTATTCCTTTTCTTGGTGTGTATCTACCAAAAAAAAAAAAAAATTTAATGCGGTGTGTGAAACATACAAAGAAAAAGAAGAATTAGAAGCAAAATTTATTGAGAATCCACAAAATACTGAGAATCACATGTCTCAAAATTACAAATACAATGTAAAGAAAGCATAATAACCTTCTAATGTTATACATATCTGATACCCAAATCAGTGCGGTATGCGGAGAAATTGAAATGTTTTGCGTCGTTCTTCCGTCTTTTTTTTTCGTTCTTCCGTCTTCTCAGCTCTCTGGAGTTTTTGAAATTTGAAGGGATAGTGAGCTACTGAGTCTGAGCTGTAGTTTTATTAAAAAAAAGGAAAAATTGGACTCCCTTAAAATTTGGGCCTGAGGCGGAAGCGCGCTAGGCGAGCATGTTGACCGCTTAATTTTTGTTTAGGCTAAAGGCAAAGCGTTTTCATCACTCTTCCCGCCTAGGCGACGCCTAGAAGCGCTTTTTCGAGCAAATTTAATCAACGTGCTAAACTTATGATCAAATTCATTTTTTGATGAGCGGCCTTTATTTCACTCTCCCGACCAAGTTTTTAATGGTTTCTTTTAGGTTTTAGCTATTTTCGTAAGGCTTTTAGGATTTGCATTCTTCTTCCTTCACCGTCTATTATTGGCAACTCTCTATCATATGATTCCTCATTGGGAAAAATCAGAGAAATGCTATATGAATCAAGAAAAGTGATAAGATAAAGGAAGTTAATAGTGTTGGAGCAACACAAGTTTCATTGGTTTTTTCACCGCCCGGTCTGAATAGTTGCCACTACCATTTACAATTTTGTGTGGCAAGTGTAATTTGAGTTAAAACCTAGATATTTGTGATAAATATTTCTTGTTATACATATTGTAACGTCTTTTAGTGCCTCTAGCTTTTGGTGGTTTACGAATGGTTTATTGTGATGGCTGTTTTTCTTTAGTTCCTCCATCTTTGCTTGAATCGGGATCCTCCTGCAACCATTTTTCGTGCTACGTGACTTAATCCTTTCTGGTAAGCCCTAGGTAGACCCACCCTTCTACTGTTATTGATGCTAGATATCCTCCGGTGATTCAACTTATATTTCTACACGTTTCATCTTTATTCGATGTGAAATTTACCCTTAACAACTATAGGGACAATCTCGGGCAAGTGTCCAACATATCACGTCCCGTGTCTTTTATTAAAAGTGAGAAACATATCAATGTAAAATTTTAGAGAAAATAAATAAACCTATTCCCTATATTAAAAATCGTGAAATATATCTATGTTTGTGCTTCGTAGTTTCCTCGATATCATATTTTTGTTAATGTGTTACAATAGAAGTTTGAAAATTGCTTCAATCTTTTCAGGGGCAAACCTTTGCGTTAAATTGCTACGATAATTTTGATCCCCCCTGGCTAGGGTTGTTATGGATCCAAGCCAAAAAAAAAAAAAAAAAAGAAAGAAAGAAAGAATTGACCACCCTTAGTATTAAGTTGTTAAGGATAAATTGGATTCTTTGCGTTAAAGTTGTTGAGCATTCGGGTGAAGACTGTGATCAATCTTAGGATTACATTGTTAGGACTGTTTTAATCCTTACAGCCTGGGTCATCAAGGATCCAGATGAAGACCAGTATTGACCATGGTGTTGGTTGGATAACTGTACATCCACATTGGTCCCTCCATCTTGTCCTTTATGTTGAGCTACTAGCCCTTTCATCTAGATTCGATCATTCTTATTTTTTTTTTCCTTCTTGTTTTAATTACCGGACCATTTTAGGTGTATGGTCTACACTAATAGATTAACCCACCATTCAATGCTTTTTTGTTATGCATTTGAAAAATGTTTTCATAGGTTGATAAAACATAGTTTCTGATGCAAGTTATAGGTCGTCATTGTATTTTCACATCTTGTGATAGTACCTTCTTGCTTTACTACTTCATGATATGAGTTATGATCTGAATATTTGGTATCTAGCTCATCTTCTAATACTATCCAACAATTCATCCATCAATGACACTGTTTGTCGGGACTTCTTCACAATGCTAATTGTTCCAGGCTTGTTCCTTGTTTGGTAGAAAATTAGTTTCTTTACCGAACGACTCGACATATACTGTCATGAATTAGGTTTCTTGGTTCTCACAGAATAAAGTGAAGAAATATTACCCGTCTTAAGTTATTGAATAAATCATTCTAGAATTATTTCAATTCTTGATGTTTGTTTGCTTCAATGTTACAAGTGCATGGAGGCATCCTTTTCCAAGCTCTGACATCTTTTTAAAACCACTTTTGTCAACCCGAAGGGATCCGAATATGTTTGTGTAGGTATTGTTTTTGGTCTCTCTTTTGAGTTTTCTTTTTGGGTTTCTTCCTTGTAGATACTAGCCGAGTTATGGAGCCTGAAGAGCATTTAACCTCAGGATCTGTGACTCCAGGAATCCCCATTGCAAATCCACAAGGGATCCTTGCCATAGAAGAAAGTAGTGGCAATTTCTTAATTTCCGAGTCAAGTGAAACAAGACATAAGGAGGAACCATGTCGCAATGGTAACAATTTTTAATATTAAATAATGTGGTAATACGAAGGTTCTCCAGAAAAAACAGCTAAAAGTTATAATCTGTTGCTATCACGCCGTAGTTTTTTAATTGTCCTTGGGTTATTGTCACAAAAATCAATAGTGCACACTGATAATAATGGGGTTCTTGCAGGAGAAAGAACCTCAAAGGATAGCAATCAAAAGGCTTTCTGTGGCAGCGAGGGAATTAATGAATTAAAAACTAAATCTTCTGCTGGATTTACTGCTACATTATCCGTTGTTGATAATTCAAGGAAGAAGGTTAACGTTGACTATATCGTCGAGGAAAATGTTCACACTTCTGTAGAAGCTGCAGAGAACATAAAGCAAACGTCGTCGAGGTTTAACCACCATCTGAATTCCAACTGTCAAACTGCCGAAATGTTGATTTTACCTGTACCCTACATTAACAGTTAATTTTTAAGTCTTCCATACTAGAATCAGATCCTCACATTTAGTCTTCTTCAGGTTGGATGGTCCGCAGATAAGACCTAGATATTTGTCCTCTACGGCTGAATTTAGTGCCGAGAATAAAAGACCAAGGATTATATGTGAGTTTCATGCCAAGGGGTGGTGCATCAAAGGAAATTCTTGTAGATTCCTTCATATAAAGGGGGGAGATTTAGAAACGGCGAAGAAGAAAAGCGAGTTTTTGGCTGCGGAAGGTAATTTATAAAGTTTTTTGGTATTTCAAATTCAACTCTGGTAACTCTGGAAATTATTATTTCATGTTGTATGTTCAAGAGGCACTACTGAGAGATGAGAATGGTTTTTGCTGTTGCAGCTCCTTCGGCAGCACATTTTCCAACACAGGAAAGTGGAGAAATGCCGAAGTTGAATAGCGAGAAGTATAGCCACTATGCTTCTCCACTGGTCACGTGCAGTTCTTCAAATTATAGGAATACCGCATTTCATGGAGATTTCTCTAGTTGCTATAGCATATCATCTGATAATTATCGAAGCACGGGAATATCCTCTTATGGGACAAGTATAGAGGGAATGACTGATCAGAAAAGCCAGTTTATATCCCGTGACCATATCTCGCGAGGCTTAAACCATTCTCTTTCTAGGCCACCATTCTCTTTTAGTTCATTCTCTTGGAATACTGATGCACTTCCGACCCTGGAGCTTTTGGAAAGCAGTAGGCAGCATCACGCTTCTTTATCCTCTTCTTTTCGACGAAGCACTTCGTCTTTTTCTGGTTCCGAGTCAAAAAGTCTTTCTCGAAACAATGTGTTCAGTGATGCAGACCACTCATCTGGCTACAAAATTAAGATATCTTCTGATGATTGGGAGCCATCCGTTCCTTTCCGCCCATCGCATTCTATTACGCAGAAGTTATTATTTCAAGAAAACCAATACGATCCCATTCGTCATAGCATTGAGCAAACCGTTGTTGGAGATGGGCTCTTAAAATCTCCTTATTCTGATCAAAGGGCGTCTAACAAGAACACGCACTTGCAGTCGAACAATTCACAAGAAGATGAGAACCTTTTGAACTCTGTACATGTCAAAGATATCAAAAAAGTCTCTACATCGAACTCTGGTTCTAGACAGGAAGGTGATGGATCAAGGAATAAGACAGAACCAAAAGTAGAGGAAGTTAGCCAAAACATTGAACATGACATTGACATGCAGGCAGATGGATATGTGCAGAAAGAATCAAAAACCTTGAAAAGTTTTCAAAATGCACTTGTGGAATTTGTAAAAGAATTGGTGAAGCCAACTTGGCGCGAGGGACTTTTAAGCAGGGATGCTCATAAATTGATAGTTAAGAAGGCAGTCGACAAGGTTCTTAGTACAATGCAGCCTGACCAAATTCCAAGCACAGATGAAAACATTAATTTATACCTTTCCGTGTCTCAGCCAAAAATTGCAAAGCTAGTTGAGGTTAGCATCTAGACTTCTACTGGTTTTATATGTTTAAGCACTGATGCATCGAGTGTGTCCGACGGTGTTTGACATTTGGGAATTTTTATTGCAGGGATATATTGATAAGTATGGGAAATCTTGACGTGGCTGATTTGCTAGGCTTTGCACCTTATATTACATTTTCTCGGAACTGGTAGTTTCAGGCCGTTCTTTGCCTGCCCACCGTGCCTTCATCTGAAGGCTTTAGCTGGGACTCATGAAATGCTTTAAATTTGTTTGAGGTTTCCTGTTTTATGGATAGAACTTTAATCCCTTTTGTACATCGGATTGATTATAAGTACCATGTTTATGCTCTAAGTAATTGAGTTTATGAAGCAATCTTAGGTTATATGCTCAAGTTTGCAAATAGAATGGAGGTTGCAATACTTTCGTGCTAACTCATATAAGAAGTCGCTGAGAATTTTGTAAGAGATGCATTTAATTTTCTTCATCCATCAAGTTTAGGATATGACATTCTATAGCTATCGGGTTTAGATGCTATTATTGACTGATGTTTGCTTGCTCTCAAACTAACCTGAAATTTTTTATCCTGACCTTGTTAATGGTTGTTGAATTTAAAGGTCCATCTCAATCTTTGGAGTTGCAAGCTTCATGATGATTTGTTTGTTGTGGTTTTTGGATCGCTTATTGCTTGTTAATTATATATCTCAAAAAGCTTTGCTCACATCTCTGTGTGGTTAGTTGTATATCCTTCCTTTTTGAATGTAATGACAAGTTTTTAGGGATAGAAACAAGACCAACATAAAATATGTTGCCTCAAGGTTCTGTAGGAACTGAAATAATGTGATGAGAGGAAATAAGGTCAAGAATATTTTAAAATAGCTGCTTTTAGCCCAAGTAAATGGAATTCGTGTCTTATCAGATCTTATCTATATTCTCTAGTCGTTACCTTGCATAGCATTTTCGGCTCCATGTTGTGTTCTACCGATAATTTCAGCTTGGTCAAAGATTAATCTTCAACACTAGGATGAAATTATTTGTTGAATGGCTTTTGCATTTCCTTCTATATTAGTGTAATTAGTCATTACATGCCTAGTATTACATTGTTACCCCAAACATGAGTGTCCGAGAGGTAGGAATGAACCCAATGTAGAATATATCGAATAAGATTGAGATTGAGAAAGGGGGGAGAGAGAGAGAGAGGAGAAGAGAAAGAGAAGAGGGAGGGAGGGAATAGAAAGACTTTAGAGGGAAAAAATATCAATATTAAAATCTAACAATTACAATGCATAAACTCTCTTTATAAAGCAAACAACTAATAAAGTAGTAGAATTTTTTTTTTTGAAAGTGTCTAATTTGAAAAGTAAAATAATATCTCTGCTAGAAGTCCCATCGTTCCT
This sequence comes from Fraxinus floribunda, assembly GCA_903798395.1. Classification (NCBI taxonomy): domain Eukaryota; kingdom Viridiplantae; phylum Streptophyta; class Magnoliopsida; order Lamiales; family Oleaceae; genus Fraxinus; species Fraxinus floribunda. The sequence continues at coordinate 17,436 of CAIGRS010138006.1, forward strand.
CGTTGATTGAGAGAACTCGACTTCGACTAAACAAACTGCAACTCCATTCTCCAAGGAGGTCGATCTTTTGTTTTGACCAAGTATTTGTATCAAATTCGCGACAACATACAACGAAACTCGATAGCAAACTCCTTAAAGTAGCATATGGGCAACGCATTCATGAAAAAACAATCAGCTTCACATAATGAGGAGCACATGGGATTTGTAGACTGGCATGCGGGACCAAATGATTGCAATATGAGAGACTCCAATGTGTCATGATATGAAAATACTTATACTATATTGAAAATGTAACTTTCATTCAAGTGTGATAGTCGGTCAAATAGATTATTAGTATTTGAGTGATCCAAAACTTTTTCTTAACGTATTAAGGAAATTGTGCTAAAGAAACACATAAGATAGGATAAAAATCACTATTAAAGTAATTAAGCCTATACTGCGCATTAAAGTAAGCTCATAAGTTTCATTATGTAAAATTATTTGTACAATCTCGACATGAAAATTTGAAAAATTGACAAATTTTGAAGCTAAAACAAGATGATGATAATTAGTAGGCAACAATCAACTACTCATTGGAAAAATATGCAAGCAAACAATTACCTTGCATATCAACATGGCAACTTGGGAAATATTATTCAGTTGAAGTAACACTATAACAAAGTCAATGTAAAAGTTACGTAAAGGATAAATCAAGTCAAATGTATAAAAATCTTGAATCTAAATACTTTATACACCTCATATTTTTTATCTTAGGGCGAGGAGGGTGGTTTTGTGGTACTTGAATTATTGCTAATATGTGAATATAGTTTCACTTGAAAAAGATCGTATCACATAAGCAATTACATTTGGTGAGTACTAGACTACGCAACCTAGTGAAGAACTTCACTTTACAATATGCAACCATATATATTACTCATTTTTTCAATTTATTTGATGGGTGTTGGTCTTGAATACATGCAAGGCCAGCAAAAGAGAGTGATCCACGCGAGGCAATATTTGCAGTGATGTAAGTACCATTTTGTTTGGCACCCTGGTTGCAATGGATTATGTACAAGTATTTTGCTGATTTATGAGCTTTTATATGTAAAACATGGGGATATTGATAGGATGCAATTTTTTTTTTTTTTTTTTTATTTGGCTAGTTGTATTTAAATCTTACCCTTTTACTATGGGGTTAGTTATTTGAATGATCACTGAACTATACCAAGCATGGTATAAAAAGGCGGTAGTGAGGCTCGTCTTGAGGCCCGCCTCACCGTGAAGCGCATGTAGTATGCCTTAAGGCGGTATTTTTGAGACTAAAAAT
>CAIGRS010138012.1:0-11293 GCA_903798395.1 Fraxinus floribunda
TAAAGGTTGTGGCCAACTACCGACTCCTCCCTCTTGGAATCGCGTTATCGCAGAGCCGAACCTGTATATGTGGAAGAGTGGAAGATTTCTTCTTCTTCCTTTCATTTTTCCTTTAATTTTTGCATATTGGAGCCTGGTTTCTGTCGTGAGTAGGTTTTTGCCGGTGAGTTGAGCCGTATTTTTTACGGTAAATTATATATAATTACCACTTACTCCAAGTTTATCATGATTTTTCAAAACTACCCCAAAATATAGGGTATTTCTGTAATTGCCCTTTTTATTTGTGGCCCCTAAAAAATTGAGGCTCAAGGCTTAAAATTATGAAATGATCTTATTTATTAATTTGTTAATTTATTTAGAAAAAATAAAATAATTTAATTAATTCAATAAAAAAATAAAAAATTTATTTAGTTTCGGTTCTTGGTCTAGACCCGAGACCCGACCCAATCCCATCGGTTCTCGATTCGGGTACCCATTCGGGTATTTAATTTATGAAGAACCGCTCGATTCGATTCGGGACTTTTGGATACCCTTAGTTGAGAGAGAGAGAGAGAGATATGGAAGCACAGGAAGAGTAGGGTTCAAAGTTTGGTTGAATTTGTATTTCTAAGTTTTCACAACGTTTAAACGTTGCAAAAAATAAAAGATCTTACTTATTGCAACATTTAATAAACGTTGCAAAAAGTGAGACCATTCTATAAAACGTTGCCAAAACTCATTTATATTAACCAATGTCAACATTCACTTACTAAAATGTTTCCAAAAGACCATTTTAGCAATATTTATCAACAAATGTTGCATTTTTAGTATTGCAAATGATTATTTTTCTTGTAGTGTTGAACTTCTTACTTTCTTATACATGTAAATCAATATGAAACGTATATAGAGCATGTTGGCAAAAAATAAATTATTTTTTTTATAAGTTGGGGTCTCACAAAGTGTGGATCTAAAATCATAAGATCAGCTTAGTTCTCAATTTATCTAGCTTATAAACTAAATTTAGAATTTTAGTCAACACAATTTGTGGAATCCAAATTTGTAAGAAAGAAAATTGTTTTGCCTAACATGCTCATTATTTCATTGTATAAACTAGCTATCGACGTAAAAATGAAAGAGAGGATAAAATTACTAGGTTATCTTAGTAATGTAAATTGATACATGATTTTCAAACGCCACTGATTTTATCAATAAAAAGTCGTATTTTATGCTGGGCTATAGTAGCGATGCATGACATGATAATACAAAAATTTATTAATTATCCTAAATAGGGCCAGTTCTTCCTATCAAGATTTTTGATTAATATGTAGCAAATAATCTAAACTACTAACTTAAATGAATCTAATATACTAAATTTATTCCATTAAAACGGTTTAAAATTTCAAAATAAATCGCACTTCATTACAAAATACACTATGTTAGGTTCAAATTGTATTGGTTAGTTCCGTGTTCAAAATCATAGTTATTAAGTTATAATTAAAGTCAAAGAGTCAGCTGTTAGTAGTATATGTTTTGAAGGACTCAACGTCGGCTCAAGACAATTATGAAATGTCCAAGAAGATCACATATGATCAATATGATGTAATTAGAAGTCAAATGAGTGTCAAAGTGACGCACAAGTTATACTCCAAATTTTCAGTCATAGATTGCAATCTATTTTTCGCATAGAAAAAAGGGATAATTGTAGTAGCAGTACAAAACCTTTTAGTTAGTAGTAGAATTTGCTCAAACCTTTAATTTGTGTCATCCATGGTATCAAACCTTTCATTTTTGCCACCAATTGTACTAAACCTTTTAAAATGTCCACAGCTGAAGTCCAAATGGATGGTTTATGTTAGTTTGACTATCAGTTGATCAAATAATTGACTTTGACAATAATGTTGACTGGTTTTAAAATGAAATGGTAATTTTACATTTTTAATAAGGATGGTTTCTATTAGTTTTGTAGTCGTTGACTAAATAATTAATTTTGACAATAATTTTAACTAATTTTAAAAGGTTAAAAAGGTATTTTTACATTTTTAATAATAAAATAACCACAATCAAATAATTAAAACATTCCCCCCACCTCAAATCTACAAATCTTTTTCTGATTCAACTGTCAATCAAGACGAAGTTTTGGGCTAAATGCATAGATAGAGTTCTTTTGAGCCATTGTCATTGCAGTAGAGCATGCATTCAGTTCTGAGGACTCCATTTCCAAGCTTGTGGAAGCGTTCTTGAAGTTCCAAACCCAGATTTGCGGTGGGTGGAGAAGAAGAAGGTGGATTGGGTTTTTAATTTTAATTATTTGATTTTGATTATTTTATTATTAAAAAATGTAAAATTACCATTTTAACCTTTTACAGTCCACATTATTGTCAAAGTTAATTATTTGGTCAACTAACGGTCAAACTAACAGAAACCATTCATTTGAACTTCAGTTGTAGACATTTTGAAAGGTCCAACCGTTGGTAGCAAAAATGAAATGTTTGGTACCGTGGTGGCACAAATTAAAGGTTTGGATAAAGTCTGCTACTAAATGAAATGTTGGTACAGTTGCTGCAATTATCTATAGAAAAAAATCAAATTAGAAAGAGCATTTGTTTGTCTTCATAGTAAATTGTGGCGTTTCTCTTCATAGTAAGAGCATTTGTTTGTCTCATTGAGTAGGTTTTTAGGTGCATGTATTTGCATTGATTCATGGTATTTACATATTCATGTATGCACTCTGTATTTTCTCTTATATAATCTGTTTTGCATTATTCCAATTTGAAAAAAAAAAAGGAAAATGATTTTTGAAGTCATAGCATTATCAACTAATATTATTTTATGATCAAGCACTAGTAAACTTAATGAATGGTGAATAAAGTTTCCATTAACTTTGTTTAGAACTTGTTTGGAGTACTTGATATAGATTATTTCTTGTGTCATCTGTATTTGCATACATTAACCTCTTGTGAGTGAGTCAAACCGCGTGTGTAAGATTTGAAATAGTAGTCATCGATGTGGTGAGGTGACCTTGAATATGAATTGACCTTTAACCGCCTGACCTATACTCTAATATATTTTCCATAAAGAAAAAAAATATTGAGCCTTAAAAGAATTGAATAATTTGTCAATAGAAAAATTGTGTGATACAGCATATACTTTTATTCGTAGCCTTTATGACTTAAGTAATAGAGCATGCTATCTTAAAATCCAGTGTTCTATTCATTTGACTCAAAAGTCATCGACCTAAAGTTACAAGTTTGATGAACAAAATGTTACAAGGGTCATTTGTACATCATTTTTTTGCCCCCTTTGGTGATATATAGATGAGGTGTTGTCAAAAAATATTGGCTGCAAATACTATTTTTTGTTTAAATAATTCAATGACAGAATGTCACGTGACATGTAATCAAATAAGGTTTCACCCAAGATGTACACCAAGCATGGTTGTATATATGTATGCACGCGCGCACTCACGTGCGCTTACAATTTGGGGGAGAACCAAAATTTATACAATGAAAAATTTAACATGAGCATTTTATTTAAAAGGTCCTAGTAGTAACAGGTTTGACTTTCATACCTCGAGGAAAATATTCGTTCACAGTAATTTATTTTGCATGTCCTTTCTCACGGATTTAAGGTTTTGAATCTTGCTTATATGAGATTAGTTGTACTTTTCACTCCATATAGGTTGAAAATGAGTTATGTTGAAAAAGCTCACTATTTACGAATTATACTATATAAGTAAGCAAATAACCGTTCATGTGATTTGAGCTTTCACTACTTGATTTCATATTTAAAAATCTACGAAAAAAGATCTCAAAGAGAAAAAATTTATTGTCCCATCACATGTTTTGCATAGTTTATCCATGTGTATACCCTTTTGTGTTATTCATGATTATATTACTTATTTCACTTTGTAATTCGTGACAAAAAGGGGGGAGATATTAGATTTTATTTATTTATTTATTTCAAGGAGTCGAATAATATACAAGTTAGGGGAAGAAGTTGATACATAGTTATGTTTGTTTTTGATAATTGACTTAGGGAGGACTCATAGATATTTTTTTATGATTGATAATCTGACTAGCATAATGTGTTATTTAAGCTTATTGATATTATGTTAAATATTTTGTATAATATCGATATCATATTATGTGTTGCTAGTATAGTTATATCTCAATTGTCATGTTTAATTTCTAAGTTATTGATGCACATAGTGTTATATGTTTTGGTTTACACATGTTTTATCTGTGTTGTTTATATAAATTATTTATATGAGTTATTATAATTTTCCTCTTGCTTTAACACGCGGTATTATTGATGATAAGTGAATTTCCTACACTTATTTGGGATCTTAAATAATGTCATTTATAATTCTTTTGATAAAATATTACCTAATTTGTTATGCATTGTGTTAATAGGTAAAACTCATGATTTGATGAAAATTGGAAAAAACAAGCTAACAATGGAGAAGAATGGCAAAATTTAAACTATGGGACTAAATTACAACATTCCAATAGTTGCATTAGGATACAAAATGAAGAGTAAAGATTCTACAAGCTCAATTGGAGGTAATTGTAAGCTAAAGGGATGAAATCACAAAGAGAAAAAGTGCATTGCGGAACAAAATTGAGAAAACTAATACTTGATGTAAACCATGTGCCGCAAGGTATACCTTGGGTGCGGCTACACTCGAGCCTCCAAAGCCAAAAGGTCTCAAACTTGGCTCTTCCATGTGGTTGCGAGACAGAGTACCATGCAGCCTCAAAGCATATTCTTAGGGCAAAAATTTCATTTTCTTTCTTTTGATATAACTCTACATGGAAACAATCTAGTGACATCACATATATTCCAAATCACAACCAGAATGTCCCAAATCTTCATTTAACCTAATTCTACAAATATTCTTCATTTTTTAGAAGCAAAGAACAAGCCTAAAGAGAAATTCAAGGCAAATTATATATGAAGATTGGAGATTCACAATTTGGTTTCAAGATTCAAGCCAAGAACGTGGAATTTTTCTACTTCATCACTATTTCTTATTTCCGGGTGATGCCTATTCAATTTTTCTTGTGTCATTTAAATAAAGTAATTCTAGGCTAAGTTCTCTTTTGTATTGGATGGATGATGAACCTTATGAGTTGGTAATTTCAATTAAAGACTCAATAATTTAGTAATTTCTCGAGTTTTGATTATGTATGCATTCCTTTTGTAAAGTTTGAATGATTGGCCACCATTTAAATTATTATTACTTGTTTGTAGTATTGGGAGACTCACAATATGTAAAACACTTCATATTTAACACACGGGCAATAGGTATTAGGAATAATATTTATGGTGTGTGCAATTGTGCATTATAAATCATGTAAATTAATGCATGTTTTTCATATGAATTCGGACTAGAAATAGAATCGGATTTTCATATGAATTCGGACTAGAAATAGAATCGGATTATGTTAAACATAGGTTTAATATATTTGGAAAAGAATATTGAATAAAATTGGATTATTTATTGTCATTAATACTATAAAAATACTACTTTATATGGTCGAGAATTGGAAAAATCCAATACATTCATCTCACATCCATAAAACACTTTTAATTGCTTTCTTAGTTAGAATTAGTATAGAAAATCAAAATCAACTCTTTTTTATTACGATATATTGAATTTGGTAATAACTAGTAAACATTATTCCTTGTAGAACGATAATTCAACTCACTTACTCTATTACTTATCAACGAGCCCATATGTTTGCAGGTTGCAACCGAATAAGTTTTAACGTCATTGCTAGGGAATAACGGTTTTAATTCTATTTTAGGTTGGATTTGATATTTTCTTTTGTTTTAGGCTATTTATTTTACTATCTAATTTCTTTTTGTCTTAATTTTTTCAGGTTGTCATTAATATATACAAGATTCTGCGAGATCGAGCTAGCTCTACTAAACCTTGAGATCGAAAGAACATTTAGACAGCGTAGAAGATAACAAAGAGAAGCAATGGTAATGGCTGAAAATCAGAATCAAATCCACGATCCAATTCAACCACTCCCACCAGCTTAGCAGATACCTATTGCCAACGAGGGTCGAATATTACTAGGGGATTATGTGAATCTAGTGCAACTGTTACGCATTTTCTATAACGTAACTATACCACAAGTATACAGTGTCAAGTTTTACAATATAAAGATCAAACATAGATGTTGAACCCATACGGATTGAAATTTAATTTCTACTAAGTACTATAATTGTGTAACTCCTATGTTATCTAGATGAGTGAAATCTGGAATCAATTGTTTTAATTAAGATAACGTGATGAATGTGATGACAAATTTAATAAATAAATGCAAGTTAGAAGAATAATCAAGATGAGAAAATCTAGGGTTATACTTTCGCCTAACTATGAGATATGATTCTCAATTATATAATTATTTCTAATTGATTTTCCAAGTTCATAAGAAAGAACCCTAATTTAATTATACTCCTCTTGAGTGCTAAGTAAAATTATTCTATATTTCAATTCTAATATCTGAAGCAAAATCTAGAAATTATCAAGTTTGTGGTTCTTATTGGAAAATGATTCAAAGGAATTATAATTTTTCTCGAAACCTATAATTTCCTAGGTTGTATTATTTTATGATCCCACCTAAATTTCCTCTCTTGAGTGTCGAAATTGACAAACATCTAAATATTCAATTAATTGAAGGCATTAAGATTAAATAATACAAATAAACATGACTGAAAAATTTCAAAGAATTAAGTATAATAAAATCAAATCATATTCTCAAGTTTTGGTTATATCTAACCCTATATTAGATGTTAGTTCATGATGGAAGCCATAGAAATAATCAAATTCAAATAAAACAACGTAGAGAAGATAATAGAAAAAACTAGTTTTGGTAGATCTTCAATCTCATTTGTAATGTTGTTCTTGATTTCTCCTTGATCTCTTGATCATTGGAAAGATAACTCAAAGGACTACAACTTTACGTCAGATAATATTTACAATTCAAACATTACTATAACTAAAAGGGTTAATTACCCCAATAGTTACTGAACTTTACCGAAAGTTTCCACAAGGTCACTGAACTTTAAAAACTATGTGGTTAGTCACTGAACTTTCAAAACTGCAACCTCATCCATCACTGAACTTTAAAAAAGTCCTCACTGAATTTTGCAAAAAGTTTTCCAGATGGTCACTAAATTGGTTTAGAACTGCCAGAAACTGATTTCCAAAACCATTCCCAACAACTGTCCATACTTTCCACCTATATGGACCACAAAAACTGTCCAGCACATGTGCCCAATTTGGACGCCCGAATTTGTGGACTAAAGCACACTAACAACAAGTTGGATATGCCCATGCCTTGCTAATCTGCAACACTTTGACACCGGCCAAATTGAAACATCATTCCCACAAATTGAGACCCACATTTTCCTTGCTCCGAAATTTGAAGTGTACACCATCAACACACCGATCCGCAAAATCCTGACATGAGTGCAAGGCATGCTCATGCCATTTCGCATTCAACCTTTAAAGGGCTGACGGTGGGGTGGGACATATAGGGAGAAAGAAGAGAATTTCTTTATTTTATTTATTTATTTATTTATTTTTGTAATTGGCGAAACTCATTTTTGGAATTTTAAATTATTTTACTGAATTAAATTTAATTCATTAATTTTTTTGAAAAATGATTGAGATGTTTTTGTCAAATATATTTGTCAAAATCTTTGATATGAGAAACGATCCCAATTAGATAACCTATTTTGAGCATCAAATCTAAAGTTGTCCATAAGTCAAAAGTATTCATTTTGAAGACATTTATCACTGCAAGATCGAAATTCAAAAATGTTACAGTGATGATATCAAAATTGTATGCTGCTTTCATTTAGAAAGGAACAAATTCGGGTGCATAAGAATTGAATTTTGTAATGGAAACCAAATATTAAATTTGAAATACAAGAGTATGATGATGCGTTTTATTCAAAGAAACTGACAAGTATGCCTCTCAAACCCATGTTATCTAAATCTACCATGATATGTTCGTGACAAGTCAATGATGTCGACTATTGTAATCAAATGTCTTTTGTTCATTGAACGATATTAAAAGGGATAAGTAATTGATAAACCTGACATAACTGTTTTTGACTATTAACCAAAAAATGAATCTAATTCATATGCATTGTCTAGTTGGAATGAAGATATTACTTTTTGTGTTGCTAATATTTAGGAATTGACATTTTAATCGGAATCAGAGGTTTTAGACTAGTGGTTCTTGGTTCTTAAGTCAAAACTGTGGGTACCCGACTCTAAAACCGTGTTTGTTATTTTTAAAATTTATTCATCTTAAACCAATGATCAAACCCAATAAGTAACAAATTTGCAAAACCCTAGTAGTGAGTACCATAATCAATCAGATTCATTCATTTGAATAATTGAATGATATCACTCTCGTTAACCGTACTTTACTCATAGCCCACTCCACTAATCCTTTTTGAGACACCATAATCACAATCGAAATGAATGCTATCATGAATAGCACCAAAGAATCTCCTTGTAATCTCTAACATGCTAACACGGTCATCTAGGGGTGAACTAGACTTAATTTTTGGAGACTAACATTTAAGCATCTATTTGATAATTTATAAATAGACAAATTTTATTTTCAACCACACATTTCAATGAATTTACAAGTCTTGATCATTTATCTATCACTCATTTATATCTATTTATAAATTAAAGTATTTATAAATTCTTCCCAAAAAGAAGCTAAAAACAGCCTTTATGAGTAAAATTTGAAATTCGACGTTAACTTGTGCCTAACGAGATTCTACATCATCAAATTCACCATCACGGAAGTTGTATCTATTGCCTCAATAAACTCTCGTTCCATGTAGAGTCATGCAGTCATGCAAGAAATCATCCTCGATAGTTAACTCTTTCCTAATTGTCAAATTCATTAATGATCAGTGTTGAATGAGTTGACCCATTTACAAGGAAAAAAATGAAAATAATATGCTTTCACACATGCTTGTCTACCCTTATCATCTCATAGATTAATATGATATTCACATAATTGCTTTCTTTTCCTCGGATCTCATTCAATTTCAAGAGATAAAATTTGAGTAGGTTCAACAACAGCAATTAAACTATTATTGACTAAAGTTGGAGTATGTCGCAAGGTAGCAATTGAAGTACATTACAAGCACCCACTAAAAAAATTAGAGTAGGTTGCACTCTGGAAATTGAGTATCACACTAGGAATTGAAGGAGTTGTTGGGAATCTACTTAATCATGCGTAGCAGAAATAAAACAATTTTCAATTCACATACAACTGATACAAGGATATATCTTGTGTTTAGATAGAAACTGTGATAGGAATTATATCTTTGATGAATTCTGCAAAATCCTTTGCTGATTCACAAACTCGAATTATCACGATTTGCAATCCAAGCTGTCCAATTGTCCAGCCTCCAATGATGATCCACACAGAGAACAAGATTGGTGGCTATGATTTACTTTTCTTGTGCTAGCAAGAATAATAAAATTAATCATCATAGTTTTCAAACCCTACCAACCTATTAATATAAGTCCAAACAGGGTTTGGCCCGTCTCTTAAAATTAACCCGGTCCAATATTTAATTAATCAAATTAATTAAATCTGGTCCATGAATTAATTATCCAATTAATTAATTCAGGTCTATTAATAAGCAACTCAATTAATTAATTATCCAACACTTTTCAATTAATTAATTGATAAATCTCATTCTTCTGGTTCTCTTTTATGTGTGACCTATTAGGTTCCTATTCACGATACCTAACGACGTGAATTATTATTTTGATCTAATCAAAATTGATAAATTAAAATACCCCTTTTAATTTATCATCAATTCACGTCTGTCGTCCCAGATTGACATCTAGCAATGTGTCGGGCGATACATGTGATGGGAAATGTCACATGGTGTGACAAAATCAAAACTTGTTCGTTTACCGTGAAACTATAATCATTTCGTCAATATGATTCGATCAATTACGATATATAGATGTATGTCAATCTCAATTATCGATCATATCTTTTATCATACTGTTAAGTCAATATAAGTTGAGAACTCCTTTTCGACTTATGAGTTCACCTTGGACAATGATTTCATTATCAACTTAATTGGATGAAATGCAGATCATAATTTCTTACTATCTAAGAGTGGCGAATCCTCTATTGATCATTCACAACCTTCATATGATTCTTGACATACCCGATTAATGCTGTATTAGTGACCCTTAGCAGAGCAACATCCAACATCACCAAAGTATGACTTTCCTCATAAAAGGTACTATGATGACCTCAAATCAAAGGACCAATTCTACTACCGAACATTAGAGATTATCCACTAACACTTATATAGTTTTCCATATGGAATCTCTCAGCGGGTCTCCAAGGTTTTGTTCTATAACACAACATCCACGTGTTCGTTCAAGTGTCACCATACTTTAGCTTGTGAGATCAGTTACTTATTTCACAAGTAAGAAATGTCACACATGATGGTCTATCCGTAATAACGATATCTGTATCTCGTTATTATATGCGACCACGAACGATTTGAGATTCAGTCATATGTAATTTATATCTCACAATCATAACTCCTTGACAAATCACCAACAGTTGAATCTACGAATTCTATTATTTAATTAATTAGAATTTTAATTCAATTAAATAATAGATCTTGCCATAAATATGTATCGATTATATACATTAAAAGTGTTTATGTCCAAAGTTGATTGGACTTAAGGCATAACACTTACAAACTCCCACTTGCACTAGATCCAATCCCTTATGTATCTTATACCATAAGAGTCTACATGACAATCATGTTTATACTGCGACAACTCTTTGTCAATGGATCTGCAATTTAATAACTTTTGGGAATTTGTTCTTTCTTTACGTCATTTCATTGTATTATCTTTCCTATGAGATAATACCGCNTAGATCCAATCACTTATGTATCTTATACCATAAGAGTCTACATGACGATCATGTTTATGCTGTGACAACTCTGTGTCAATAGATTTGCAAATTTAATAACTTGTGAGAATTCGTTCTTTCTTTAAGTCATTTCATTGTATTATATTTCCAATGAGATATCACCGCCTTAACCCATTGGTGAGACCTTAGTTCCCTCGCATACACGATGGCTCCATTGTTATCATAATGCAGAAGCGTGTAATCAACAATGTTAGGAATGACTCCAAGTTCTTTAATGAACTTTCTGATCCAGACCACAACTTTTGTTGCTTTCTAAAGAAATGATGTATAAGGCTTCTATTATT
>CAIGRS010138046.1:0-11845 GCA_903798395.1 Fraxinus floribunda
TGGTCCATGCGATAACATGGAATTAACACTATGCGACCGCATAGTGTTAACGATTTCTCCGCCGGACAGCTTTTAGTATTTGGACCATAACTTCTTCTTTCGATATCCGATTGAGCCGATTCAATTTCCAGCAATGACTGCCATAACTTTCTCCATAACAATTTTTTGGGTGGAAGTTTAACTTATCTTAGATTTTAGGAGAAATGATCTCATAGGCTACCTTTGAATGTGTATTGTTCATCCAAGGATTGAACTCCGTTAAAATGATTTTTTATGTTTCGACTAAATTGTTCAACTCATCACAGATGATGATGACAGGTTGAACAATTTAAACTTGTTGATTAATAAAACATCACGGTGTATGAAAATTTATTCATATTACTAATGTTGTGGACTGGAATGCTCTAATACCAGTATGTTGTGAGAAAACAAGAGATTATAGCCACAATATGAAGTAAAGAACAAGAACAATGTACATTTGAAAAGAATGGAGATTTTATTATAATATAGAGAAAGAATATAAAGATTATATGTTTATGATTTCTCTAACTTCTTATGGGGTATTAATCCAACTAAATTGTAGAGAAGAGTCAAATATATATGGAGAACAAATATAAGACGTCCAAACTTTTGTGGTAGATCTGTAGTTGAAGTAAAATGTAAAAAAAGGGAGTAGAACAGGAAAAATTGCATAGGGGCGAAACAGATAGGGCTGCGAATCCCACTTTCGGGCCTTTACTTGAAAAATCTTGATTTTCTTCATCTTAATGTCTTCTATAAGTCCAACATAAATTCCTACTCTCCAGGTCCGAATAGAATTGCACTTTATTTATAACTCCCAATTATCTTCAACAAAGAATTCGGGTTTATTAACTCACTATTTGGCTTGGATTAAAATCAAATCAAAATCAATTATTAATTTTAACCACAAATTTCATCAACTTCAGTCAAAATTTACTAAAAATATGATTTTAATCTAAACAGGGCCAAAAGTAGACATAAATCAAAGTAGTAGGTTAATTCACAGTGTCATCATTAGCATCAATCTATATATGGTGGCGATACAAAATGAAAGTACATCGAACCAAATGTTCTTTTTCTTTAATTCAATCTATATATGAAAAATAGGCAACAAATACGCAAGGAAATGATGGAAATTAAACCAGAAAAAGTGATATATATTCTTGATATATGAAAAACAATTATGTATCATCTTCAAAGCACTCAACTCAACAGACCAAAAGATAAAGAGTAAAGATTGAAATGCTTACTCAGATAACTTATTTACAGCCCACTCAGTCCATGAATCTTTCTTCTCGACGGCACCCTGCATGGCCTCCGAAGCACTCCGCTTCGCGTCTTCCGCCCGGATCTTCATGTTCTCGGCAACCAAATTTGCTCCCTGTTTCGAATTCTCCACCGCGTCCTCACCCCAGCACCACCCAACGGATGCCGCCGCCGCCGTAAGACATACCAAAAACAACGCCGTTCTCTTGCCCATCATGTATATATTTGCAGATATGTATTTCTACACCTTTGTATTTGTAACGATTCACATCTTGATTACAAAAATGAAACTTGGAGAGAGAGATTTGACTAAAAGGAATGACGTGGATAGAAGAGGGTTGGTTGAATGGGGATGGTGAAACGTGTCAGTTGCTTATGAGTGCATGGAACGACTTTTTCGCCCTTTCGCCACCTATTTTATGGCAAATAAAATGAAATTTTGAGTCAAGTGAGTTTTGCGAGATTTGCTGCTCTTCGCCAATTGTCGAGTTCTTTAGGTTAGAAAAATTCTAAAATTTAATTCCTTTTCACTTTAGCCGCTAAAGTATCAAATAAGTTTTATTTTTTTTACTAATATTTCAAGACATAAAATTTGGTTGAAAAGTTTGTTTTCCTTTTATTAGAGTTTCCTTACCAATATTTTTAGCTAAATTTCCTCAAAATTTAAATTTTAGTTTCACATTTTGTATTATCCATAATTACTATCCACTTATAATTTTGACAACTAATAATGAAATCCAAACAAGCAATAAATAGGCTTCTAATACAACCGACTGATGCATTTTTTACAAAAAGCAATAACTAGCCTATTAAAATGACACCTACCGTTCAATGATTCAAAGATTAAAAGAACGCCCAGTATACTATATTATAAAGCAAGCACTAAGCTATATAATCTCTAAAGATTCCAATTATTAAACAAACTTGAGTTTTGCCGATCCATAGATTGGTCGATAAGAGTTCAATATTGGTCAGTAGAATAAATTCTTGACTAGAAAATGTTGGTTGGCAGCTAGCTGGTTGCCAAATTAGTCAGCATATGTTTTCACCGTCCAAAATACACATTAGGTGGGAAACATAATTTTTTACTAACAAACAATATGTGGTCGGAAATGGTAGAGTTTTTCCTGACCATTTTCTAGGTCGGTAAAAGTCTAAACAAAGTCGGCAATAATACTCATCAAAAAGTCATGAGTTGTTATCAGTAAACGTAAGCTAACCACAGTCGTTGAGAAAAATATATATTCGTCCAGAAAATTATTTAAGTCTAATGAAAACATTGACTGACCATATTAGATTGGTCGAGGCAAATTCCTTTTGCCGGCCAAGGGAATTTAAATTGTAGTAGGTAAATGTGATTTTATTAAAAAAAAAAAATTGAAATGTACAATAATAAAAATGTCAAATGATTGAAAGCCCAACTCAAGCACAATGCACCAACAAGAATTCAAAATCAAGAAATATATGAAATCACACAAAAAAGTCACAATCAAGAGCCTCTAGAAAAGTGCATGCAAGGCAAAATAATATATTGTCTCTTTAAAAGTCAATTCTATTTTCAAAATGTGAATAATTACATACACAAATGTAGTCCACAATAGTAGCATAGGAAGCCAAAAAAAAACCTATTCGAGTTCCAAAATATTAGAAGATTGTGCAGTCCAAAACTATGGTATAGGCAATAATAGAGCATCAACCATCAAAATATTAAAAAATGTAAATGCAATAGGAGAACTCTAAACTAATAATCATCATATTCTTGATCAAATGATGATTATGGATGAGCAGTCGACATTCTAGAGCTGCTTATTATGACTTTGCAAGTTATTCACAACTTGACAAAACAAGGCATTTCTCTCTTTGAATCATGTCTGCACGAGATGCAGCATGGGAAAACTTTGGGCCACTGCCAAAGCCCCTATAGTAGCAGGAAATAGTGTCCAGGACTTGAGTTGCAATCCCGTAAGCAGTGAGATGTACTCCTTTACTCTTGCTTGATCCGCATGCCCATCATCTTCTTCTACATGATCGTAGAAAAGTATTAATGTAAATAATGAAGTAAAATGTTTGTTCCATTAAATAATAATAAAGTTAATAAAAACTAAGAAAAGTTCATGGGAGGTTTAGACAAAAAAATTCTTGATCAAAGTAATTTATTCCTAATAAAAGTAAATACAGTGATGACAATAATACAAATAAAAAGGATGTGCAATTTAAAGCTACTAATAGTGCCCTTGTTGGTCTAGAATCAAAATATTACAACAACAAACACAAAATCATAAAGTTGCATAATCAAAATGAGAACACGAAGAGTTTTTCTCCCCCTTTGGGGCCCGGAGTTCAGCTAAATAACATACTCACCCGTTGAGCATCTACCACGTAGATTAAGCTTGAAACCAGTAAGAAAATCACAAAGTATAGATTACAAAATGTATGAAGAAATTTTTGAATTTCTTCAGGTTTTCCCTCTAGTCTTTCATATACAAGTTTTCAATCTACTACAATAGTGTTATACACAATACACTGAATAATATCACTTATTACAAAGATCACAACAAAAAGATCTCAAGACCAGAAAACCAGAGAGAAACGCTCGAGATAGAAAACCAAGAGAAAACCCTAGAATGCATTACTCAACCAACAATCGAAGAGTCCAAAAGCAGGAATAAAACAACCCTTTAGTTTCTCCATCGAACAGTCCAAAGTGCGTCACGTGTAGAGCCAAGATTACACCATTTAATAACACAGTAAACTGGTTGGCTCAAGCAACACACAAAAGCTCCTTGTAATATAACAAAATAGGGCCAACAAAAAATAGAGAGGCCCAAAAGATTAGAATAGAGAGGCAGCCCATATCCAACATTCTCCACCTTGCCGAACTATTCTGATCATTCTTTTTATGGATTCAAACCTAGTTATTTGGTTTCATTTGCTCTAACATACCTGTAAAAGAAAAACAATTAGAAATGATAATGAACAAAAATTAAACTAACTAAAAAAATAACAAGAACATTACCTTTAGTTGATATTAAACAGTTTTAAACAATTAAAGGTAACACCTTAGTGCCAAAGTCAGCAGGATTAAACTCAGTAGATATTTTAATCAAACCTTTATCATACACGTTTTCAACAAAATGACATTTAATGTCAACATATTTAGTTCTATCATGAAAAACAGAATTCCTACTAAGGTGAATGGCACTTTGATTATCAGTATATATTCTAACCATTTCATTTATAAAACTAAACTCGTTTAAAAGACCTCTCAGCCAGGTACCTTCTTTAACAGCATCACAAGCTGCAATATATTCAGTTTCTGTGGATGAAAGAACAACAATATTTTGCAATTGAGATTTCCAACTCACACAACCATCACAAAGAGTAAACACATAAGAAGATGTTGATTTCCTTTTATCTAAATCACCAGCAAAATCAGAATCTATATAGCCTTTTAAAATAACACCTTCATTGCATCTTTGAAACTTTAAACCCAAATTAGTTGAACCCTTTAAGGCCCTGTTTAGTACAGCTTAAAATTCAATTAAAATTGAAAATATGACCGTCATTGGGTCCCACCTGTCTAAAAAAAGTCAACAATAACGGCTAATTTTTCAATTTCAATTTCTACCGAACACGCCCTAAATACCTTATCATCCATTTAATAGCCAACCAATGTGTTTCACCGGGATTAGCCATAAATCTACTAAAGACACTTATTCCATGAGCTAAATCAGGTCTAGTACAAATTATAAGGTACATAATAGAGCCAACAACATTAGCATAAGGTATTTTAGACATCCTATCATGCTCTTCATCAATTTTAGGAGATTGTTCTCTAGGAAGTTAAAATAGTTTGCAATAGGCAAGGTTACAGATTTACAATCAGTGCAAACTTTTCAAGCACTTTACTCACATAAGAATTTTGATTCACATACAGAATACAGTTTTTCCTATCTCTTTTAATTTTCATTCCTAAAATTCTCTTAGCATGCCTTAGATCTTTCATTTCAAATTCATTTTGAAGCTTTTCTTTAACAGAATCAATTTCAGATCTATTATTACAAGCAAGAAGCATATCATCAACATAGAGCAGTAAAGAAACAGATTCAGGTCCACCTGAACCTTTATAGAAAAAACATGAATCAAAGTTACTTTTAGAAAAGCTCAAATTCTGAACATAAGGGTAAAATTTCTTATATCATTGCCTTGTGGCCTGTTTTAGGTCATAAATAGACTTCTTTAATAAACAAACATGTTCAGATTTTGAATGTAATTCAAAACCTTTTGGTTGATGCATGTAGCCATTCATCAAGATCACCATTTAAGAAGGCAGTCTTAATGTGATAGCTGGTCTAATTCCTAGTTAAAATGAGCTGTCAAAGCAAGTAAAATTCTGATGGATGTGTATTTTGCAACAGGTGAAAAGATCTCATTATAATTAATGCCCTCTCTTTATTGAATCATTTAACAACAAGTCTGGCCTTGTACCTTTTCCCCAAGGAATATATTAGGTGACATTCTATCTTATAAACTCGTTAACAATCAAACTATCTTTTGATTTTTAGGTTTATCAACAAGAACCCAAGTTTTGTTCTTAAGAAGAGAATCAATTTCCTCTTGCATGTGGAGCCAAAGCTTAGAATCTTTACTGTTTCTAGCTCTTCATAAGTCACAGGTTCATAATTAACAGATTCCAGATCAGACTAGAAAGTCACAAATTCATTAATGTTAATTCTAGTAGAAGGGATCCTATTCCTTCTACCTCTAACCCTGACCAATGATAGTTATCAAGGGAAGTATCTTGAGAATATTCTTCAGTTTTAGATTCATTAGGAGGCTGATTAGGTAGACTCCACCTCAATCAAATTTTCATGTTCAGAATTTCTTCAAACTTGATTTTTCAAAACAGTTTCATTAATCAGAGTTGGAAGATCAGTATTCTGACTTGAGAAAGCTTTACAGGGAAATTAACTTTCATCAAATACAACATTTCTACTGATCACTTTATACCCATTCTTTCTCTTACCCATAGTTTGTAACCCTTAGTTTCTTCTCCATAATCAGAAAAAAAACACATTTTTGAGATTTGGGGTTCTAGTTTGCCTGTATCTTGATGAGCATATACAGCACAACCAAATACCTTTAATCTGAAATAATTTGGAGATTCTCCCGACCATAAGTGTTCAAGGATTTGAAATTAATGGCACTTGAAGGGATTCTATTTATCAGATAAGTGACTGTTTTAAGGGCTTCAACCCATAAATTTTTTGGAAGATTAGAACTAAGTAACATACATCTCACCTTTTCCAATAAGGTTTTATTCATTCTCTCAGCAATATTATTTTGCTGAGTAGTGTATGTTACTGTTCTATGTCTTGAAATTCCACATTCTTTACAAAAAAGATCAAATTCATAATTGTAGAATTCCAAACCATTATCTGTCCTAAGTGCCTTAATCTTTCCATTTATTTGATTTTCAATCATAAGTTTCCATTGCTTAAAATTTTGAAAAGTATCAGCTTTGGTTTTCAAAAGAAAAGTCCAAATTTTCCTTTAAAAATAATCCACAATCAACAAGTAAAATCTGAAGCCACTTAGAGTACTAACAGAGGCAGGATCCCACATGTTTGCATGTAAGTAATCAAGAATTGAAGTGGATTTGTGAATTCCAATTTTGAAAGGCAATCTGTTTTGTTTTCCAACAACACAATCTTCACAAAATCTGAGACTTTCAATATTATATTTTCCAAAACATTTTAGTTTGTTCAAAATCATCAATCCCTTTTCACTAATATGGTCTAATCTCATATGCCAAATCAAGGCTTTATCAACCTGAGACTTTATAGCTGCAAAGTTGTTCCCAACTTAAGGTAAAGCTTGCAATAGGAAGATACCATTGGATCTAGGAGAAGAAATTATCTGTTTTGAGTTAAGACTTATTTGGGTAAGACCTTTGTGAATTTTTATTTCATATTCATCATCAATTGTCCCAAAGAAATTAAGTTTTTTTTGAAGACTAGGAACACATCTTGTTTGATGTAGTTCAAGAGTATAATTGTTGTCAAGTAAGAGTCTCAGATTTCCAATCCCTTTAATTTGACAGGTCATATTGTTTCCCATTTGAACTTGACTGCTACTAATTTCATTAAAATCAGTAAACCGTTCTTCAACAGGACACACGTGGAAAGAACAACCATAATCCAACACCCATTCATTTGACCCCTTTAGTTGTAATAACAAGAATTGAATTTATATTTCATATCAGATATCTTCTTAAAGCAGTCTTTTATAAGGTGTCCAATCTTCCCACAATAGTAGCATTTTCTGTCTTGTATCTTAGATTTGGATTGATTCTTGTTCTAAGTTCTGAATTTAGGAAACTGAGATTTCCCTTTCTTAAGAAAATTGTAATTACATTGTTTTCCTTTTTTGCTCTAACCTTCTCTCTAATATTTAAACCTTCTCCAAACTTAGAATTTTTACCTCCAGTTTTCAATTCTAGTTCTCTGTTTCTTAGAGATGATATTACAATATCAACAGTAAGTTCATTTCTCCCATACTCTAAGACATTTCTTAGGTCTCTGTACTTATCACCCAAGGCATTTAACAGAGCAACAACTTGTTGATCCTTATATAGTTTTTCATCACAGTCTGTAATTTCTTGTACCAATTTTGTGAATTTATCAATATTGTCTTCCAGATTGGAGGAGGGATCAAATCTGAAGTTATAGAATTGTCTTAGCAGGTAGCATTTATTTGGCGTAGATTTAGTCAAATACAGATATTCAAGTTTAGCCCACCAACTCTGTGTATTTGCAGTTTCTCCAACCTTTCTCTAATCACAGTATCATATAAGTGAATAAATATGGAACTCCGGGCAATCTCATCTAACTCTTGTCTCCTATATACACTAAAATCAATAGAACAAGTACCATCAATAGCAGCAGCACATCTTTGTTGTAACAATAGAGCCCAAATTTTTTGACGCCACAAGCTAAAAATCCCTAGTCCCTCTCCAAACCTGTACTTCAAACTTATGTGCAGTAGTCATGATTACAAACAAATTCACAAAGGGGACAAGTGTATGATTGACACAAAGTGAAACAGTATAGAAAGTGTTAAATGTAATTGCTGAACTAATAATATGATCATCAAGCAAAAATTGTATACAAGATTGTCAGTTTTGACAGGTTTGAGGAGTGATACCCTTTTGATCATCGACTCCCTCAGATTCCCAGATCTTCAGAGAGATCTTGGACAAAGGAAAGCAGATGAGAGCTAATTACCTTAATAACCAAATCAAAAGCTAGACAATGCAAAGAATATGAAACAAGAAATGAGCAGAGTCAAGAGAATTATACCAAAGCTGAAACCTCAAAGTTTCAGAGAAGAAGGAGCGTGAGAAAATACCAGACTGGCTCAGTTTATGATAATTGAACATGAAGAACCAGCGAGTCACAGTAACTCGGTGTGATCAGGAAAGAATTAGAATAAATCAGCAATAATTGGAGGGAGTCAGCTCAACTTACAGTAACTCAGAACGAGATAACACAGAACCTCAACTCGGTGAAGAGTTACAACCAAAACACCCAGAACTCAACAAGAGAAACAAGATCTCAAGAAGCCAGAACCTCAAAATCGTTTTTCACACAAAAAACTCAGATCAGAAACTATCAAAAAACAGTCACTCAGAAACATAGGGTTTTCGAAAAAAGATCCAATCAAGAATTGGATCGAATCAAGATATACCCCTAATTCTAGGTGGTCCATTGAGTTATTTTCACAAAGGTTTAATACAATTTGTTGGGTTTTAATCAACGTAGGGATACAATGGGTTAAACCAACCAATTAGGGGTGATTTCTATCAAGAGAGATAATTAGATAAAAAAAAAAAAAATTTGTGTCCAGCATGATTAATTTATTAATTTACATATTGAGAAATTAATTAAGTGATGGTTAAATGAAATCATGAATCCCAACTATTAAATCCTCAAAGCCTTCCTAAATTTGTAATGTGGTGTGTTTTGAATTGAATCTCGACTTTTTTTTTCTTTTTTTTTTTTATTTCCAAAAATTTGTCTTCATATTGTGTGTTTTTTTAATTGTTATAATTAAAATGACTAGAGTAGTGTAATTAAAAGTAAACATTCTTTGAGGGATTGAGTCGGACTCATAGTCAACTTTATTATTTGAACGCGATTTGTGCACTTACGATTTGTAATTTTAGCAAGCAACACCCATGTGACTGAAATGGAGAACCAGCACCAAAAATAAATCTGGGAACCCTATCACTGTTGTACCTAGATTCTCAGTACAATGTTTTTATGTGTCATTTTGTAATAAAAATTGCACTTTTACATTTTTAGTATGCATTATTATACCTGAGTCTATATGTGTTTAAAAATCATATTCTCTACTTTAGAAAAAGTTCTGCCTCATGCACCTTGTGTGTACATTATATGTCAATTATTTTAGGTTAACAAGATGGGTTTCTCCTGAGAAGGCTCCATCATGCTTGTAAGATCGTCAAAGTTTGACATCAAAATCATATATGTTTTCTTTGAGCATCTAAACAATTTTTTTTTCTCAAAACTTCTTAAGTAAGATTGATACGAATGGTTTACCATGTGATTGAAATGGAGAACCAGCACCAAAAATAAATCTGGGAACCCTATCACTGTTGTACCTAGATTCTCAGTACCCAAATCACCCTAGTGGATCCGAAACGTTATGTGCACCAATGATAGATACTGACTAGATGCCAAAACTACCACCAAGTCTGATTATGGGTTACTATTAAATATACACCAAAATCAAATACTTATAAAAATATAATGCAATGGATCCAAAATAATTACTTCGTATTCTTCCAAAATGAATCATATAACTCAATATGTCATGTGGCTATAACTCTAAAATCATTAGGCTCCTCAAGCTATGAAGAACCAATTGCTACATGTAAGGAAAATCGTGAATAAATATATGAGTTGATATCACAGTGAGTGGATAAGTTCGAAAATAATTATACCTTCTCATTTATACATTTTTATTGAAAACTGAATTGACATCATTTAACAGATCACATTATAACATTAACAAATAATCAAGATGAGGAACATTCTCATAACGTTGTAAAATATCATCTCATAGTCCTGATATAATCATTAGCTGATATCCATAGTGTAATCTCATCACATCAAATGCACTAAATATTCTAACAAAACTGTACCATCTGACTGAAATTTGTTTGTTGTAATCTGATCATACACTCGTAGACTGCCCCTTGGGCTAAGCACTTTCACCATGGACCTTAGGCCCCCTTCGAGAACGAAAATGGATCTCAAAGACCTCTGATAATCAATTCTGAAACACAGCAGGCCTCTTTATGAAGTGTATGTACACGGTCAAGACCAATGTGTGGTCAATAGCCCTTTGTGTAGATAGAACACGGTCAAGACCCCTCTGTGAACTAGAAGAAGTAATCACAAGTACTTTTCTGGTTGATTTCAATATCACATGTCTCACTTTCCAATTCATAAATAATATCCTTACAAACTCCACATATATCATTGTGAAAAAACCTTTCATAATAATCTTGTAATTGAAGTAATTCATATAATTGTACATAGTGTAATAATATAATTAATTTATCAATATCTGAACATATTTAAGTTTCCACTCAACAAGTTACAGACCAATCGTTTCTTCATTCTTCTCATCACCTTCTCACATTCAAATTCCAAGTACAATATCAAGCACTCATCCCAACAGATCATATCCCTTCATAAAGGTGTCCCATGCATCAATTAGGTCATTAGGAATAAAATTGAACTAATGTGAACTTGATATCTTAATTTTTCAACCTCCTAATCCCACCTAATCCCAATCAAAGTCACTAATAACATGAAACTCCTTGACATGAGTTACTTTAACACTTAATCCTCAATACTTGACATTTAGTTTGGTTTTCATACTAAAAAAATCAAAGAAGATCAGAAGATTAACAAAAACAGCATAGTACTTCTGTTCTATTGAAATGGGGAACTGGTTTCCGCATATTGAAAACTTGATAGCAAAAGTATTGACACAACTAGTACTTTCTGGGCATAATTTCAAAACAGCACTTCCAATTGCTCGAAAATAGCTTGAACTTACTTGAATAATCGAGAAATCAAACCTTAAATCCTTAAATCAAGTGTTTTCTATCATATACACACAATAAATATAAAGATTTGAGCTCTAGTTTACAAGCCCATTTCATATTTCTAACCTCAGTCTTAAGGAATAGAAAACTTGAATTAAAATCTGAGTTCAAAGATTCTAAAAATTAGTGAAGGTTTAATTGTTAAGGGTTTGACTGAACAAAAATAAGAGAAGTAATTTGTACAATTATAACTCTTAATAAGAATAAAGTGAAATCTAAGAACCAAGTCAAGAAATGTTATTATTTTGGAAAAACTGGACATTTCATTAAATATTTCTTTAAGAAAATATATGATATGAAGGATAAAAACAACTTTGATGGTTCGCAACTATTGTCTGCAAGAATGAACCTAAT